>BQNB010050208.1:0-41626 GCA_026074375.1 Tanacetum coccineum | reverse complement strand
ATGACGGATAACAATTTCAAGAGGAGTTAAATTATATTAACTACACAAGCTTTAGATGTCATTTGTTTAAATCTTTATGGACTTATTTGCAATTTGAGACTTAGTGAATTCAGGCTTTAAACTACAGACGATCAACATTCCTAACTCCTCATAGTTTGTAAAAGACTTAAGAATTTGTTTAATTCTTCAAACACGATCTCGAATATGTATGCGTATAAGGTTTTGCTGATTCCGACGTGTCGAAACCAGCAAGGGGGAAGGAGTAGATGTATACTTGATAGTGTCCTTGGCCTTCTTTTGAGGTTAGCTTCTTTTGTCTTTTGAGGTTAGCTTATTTTGATTTTAGGCTGTTTTGAATCTTTCGGGTGCACTATTTCAATCACATGGTGGAAGAGACATCTCGTCATTAGCCAGTATGCATCATTTGAGTATTCAGGGGGAAGTGTTAGGAGTATAATTATTTAAAACGTGAGAAAGGTTCTTTCTGATTCAATTAATGCTTCCTTAAACGGTCAATCCCTAAGATTATTCTTAAAAAGAAGTAGAAATATTTAATAAAAAAAGTACACATAGGTATGATGATTCCTTAAGTCAGTCAGTATTCTGCAGAAAGAAATGAGTACATTTGGGACTTAGTTGACTTTGATGCTACAATTTATATCATAACTATCCTGAAGAGAGAAATGCGCTCATCCGGGACTTAATTGACTCTGGTGTTGCGGTATCAAGTTCTTGAAAGGGTTAATTGTGTACTTCAGATATCTGGGCTCTATACATTAAGACTGCTTGATGCGGCTTGCAAGAAAGTTCTAAATCTACTCAAGAAAGGATTAATGGTTTAGGGGGAAGCTAAGACAACATCAACACCGACATCACCAACCTCATAAGCTCAAGTTACATATGTATCTGAATCTGTTTCATCCTCGAAGTTTGATGCAAAGACTTTCATAACTTGGAAAGAAAGTTAAAGCAACGCTGAAGAGTGCTTGGACAGAGAAAGATCAGATTGACAACCTCTTGAAAGAAAGAAGGTTAATGAGGAGCTTGGAAAAGTTCGTTGGTGGAAAATTGTACGAAGGAGACCTACGGCTGCGACAAAAGAACCATATGATTCTATCATATGATGTTCTCTTCATTTAGGTCAAACCTCGTACATAATAATTTTGTGGATATATGTAGTGTAGACTTTATGGTGATATTAAGGAGTGCTCGAGTACAAAATTTTCAAGAATTTCTTAGTAAATTCAAAAATTTTCAAATTATTGTACTCAGCACTGTCTTATATACCCTCAAAAATTAAGGGGGAGCATTAAAATGTTTCTTATAGATAGCATATAACATTTTGTCCCCGAACGGTTAATCAATTGATATCCAAAATATCAAGGGGTTAACATTTTGGATAAGGGGAGAAAATGTGATTAACCTGGATCTAATTTGTATTGAAAGATGTGATCAAATAAAATGGACTCAATGCACTCCACACTTAGCATGTACTACGATTACGATGCACATGTTAAGGGGGAGCTTTTAGTGATGATTAAAAACATTCAAAGTGTAAACCTTTTGATATTTATATCAAACACTTTGAATGAATTTTTCAATGATTTTGGTTTGTAATGGTGATGGAATACCCTAAAAGACCGACCATGTACTTAATTTTATGGAGTTATAAGGTGGTTAGGTATAGGTATTCAAATCCCATGATCCAGCCAGAACCGGAGGGATCTACCCAGGGATATCCACTAGTTAGTGTAGAAGTCCTTAGGTATGATTAAAAAGGAGAAAAAGTGAGAATCGGGAATAATGCCGACTGAGATGGAGCTAACACTGGAACAAACCCAACAAGGTGTTAGTTATGAAGTCTCGGTAAGCATTGAAGGTGTTGAAGAATGAAAAAGAAATGTAAGGATAAAGGGTGAAAAGAAAGAAGCCCTCCATACACTTAGGCAGAAACCAGGTCATACATAGGCTGTCAGAACACTCAGGTGTAAGTCTGACATTGAAGATATGTCATGGCCCAGTTGACGCTATGCACATAACCTTCCAGCCACATCAATCGAAAGACATTTGTTCAAAACTCACGAGATACACTCATTACTATGACTTTTCTCACTCCGTGTTAGTTATATGAAAAGGTGACACTCACTCCAGCCTCAGATCACTAAAATTAAAAGTGCACATTGAGATCTATAGCAAAAGATAACATCCATTAATCTCATTAGGTCACTAGTCATAATTTAGCTTGTTATCTCACACAATGTGAATAACAAGTAATATCATTAAGTCCTACTCAAGATCCTTGTGGATTTTTGCCATAGACATCCGAGTGATACTTAGGTATATTACAATGAAGATGGAAATCCTTCTTCAGCCAACATCAAACAAGCTGCATAGGTAGGTACTGTGAGATTCATTAAGAATCAAACTTGTGACAACTGGACAGCACGATGTGCGATTCTTAAGAAATCAACTTGTTCCAGGAAATGGATCAACGGTTGTTAATGAATTTTTGAAATGATTAACACTGTCGGTGTGTCACAAAAACAATTTTACAAGTGATACACCGATTGATTTTCAAATCAATTTTCTATATCAATCGATGAGATAGTAACTCACTAGTTCACTCTTATCGTGTTGTCTGCTTTGAGACGCTCTGATAATGAGAACATGCTGAGTACGATGAATCTAATACTTATGTGTTAGAAAGATTCAATACTACAGCTGGAAATCCTGTCAAGAAGATTCTTCTTAAATTGAATCTATCTGATCACAGGTCGATCCTCACAGATTCAAAGGTTACTCCAACCAAACTCGGGCAAATGACAAAGCTGACTCACAAGATCTATAGCCACATGCTCATACCCGACCGACAAAACATAAAGACATCATGAAAGCTCAAGTACATGTTTTTCAAGACTTCCGCTACTTTGATACGCGTAACGTCATCTTGAGTAAAAAACAAAGAATTAAAGTCCAAAGAAAGTTCAAAGAATGTTCGTCACTCTGAACCGACCGTCTTTCTCGAAGTGACGAAGTGTTAAAGTTAAAGAATTTCAAGAAAGATGTAACAATTAAAGCTTTCCACAATCAACAATCAAAAGTATGAGCATGACGTCAGAAGTCGCAAGTTTACAAGATGGAAAAGTTTCAAGATGTGCGAAGAGATTGTGCTCATAGGTTGATGATCTCAAGATGCTCAAGATCACAATGTCAAATACAAGTTCAAGGAACAAGCTCAATCCAGAAATCAATGATCACTACAACATATTCACAGGAGAATGTCAAAAGGACGAGCTAAAGACTCAAGACAAAGCATTGTATGCTAGGCTTAAAGATTAGTAAAATGGAGTGACCTCCCTTAGGGGGAGATTGTTGGAAACACAAAAAGTGTCGGTCACTTCCAAGTTGTAACAGTCTTAGCTCGTAGTTTATGTAATGATTAGATTAGTAATCTAGTCCGGCCCAAGACCCATGGGCCGGCCACAATAAGAAGTATATAATCGTTCTCCAAGGCTAGGAGAGGGGTTGGTTGTTCCATTTGTAACATTTCATCATAATACACTTCATCCATTTTCCATCCATTCTATCTCTAACATCACAACCCACATCTCACTCTTGTTCTTGGTTTGATCATAAGATTACTAGAATTCTTCATATTTGTCACAACCAAACATGTGCCAGTCTCTCAAGCTGAAAACCCTCATATCATTAGACAACGTATATAGCATAGGTTAAACCAATATATAGAATAATTAGAACTAATTGAAATACTGATAGAATTTAGGATTAATGTTTCACTCTCAGTGTTTGACACCCTACTTACCGTGAAACTCCATCTTGACCGGGTACACTGCTCGTTAAAGTGTTGTTTTAGGTTTGTCGGCTAAATATAAATGTAAAACTTGATAATCAAATAATTAACCCTACACGACAGCACATCAATAGAGTAATTAAATATGATCCGAGACACTCTTATAAATCTTCAATGTATTTATTCAAGGAACTAAATATACTCAAATAAATTTTTGACAATAGTCCTTACATCATATTTTAAAAATGTATATTGATAAAACTAGTTTAAAAGAAAAACCAAGAAAATCTGGTCGTCAGATAGGCGGCCACAAGGGCCAGGGGATGACACGCCTTCCGACTAAGGGGACGGCTTATAATGGAGGGCTTACCCCCTTATCACTAACGGGTCCACCACTTAAATTCGCCAAACAATCCATTTACTTCATTTAAAATCCATTACAAACACTCCATCCATTTTCCACATCTCCTACTCCTGTATAATGAAACCCACACACCACTCATCAAAATTCAACTCCAAACTCCAAAATCAATCCAAATTTTGCAAAGGGAAATACACCAACAACTTAATTAAACAAAATCATTGTTAAGAGACTTTTCATACTTTTCTCTTTGAATTCATTAAGTTTTGTTCTAATCAAAATTAATATTTTTCAATTGATTTTGTGTCCTTTTATTTTCTTATGTTTAGATTATGTAATTCATAACTATTATGATTCTCGTAGTTATAGGAGTTCAAAATTTTCAATAAGATTGAATCATTAAAAAAAATTTGGTTGAAAATTTTATAAAAAATATATATACATTTTCAATTTTTTATACTAGAAAATTTCAAACAAGAACTTGTACATTATTGATTCATTCCAAAAACACGTTAAAATGATCATGTATTGATTATCAAAACATACATGATTCAATTTATACTTTTCGACATTATTGGTCAAATTTTACAAAAATAAAGAGGCGTTTGGATCATTTCCTAGGATCATGGTCTAGAGTCGAAATGCCCATCACTTAATTTTGTCACGTGTATAAACACATAGTAAATATCCATTAGTCATCAAGATATATAATTCATATATATTAATTCCTTTAATAAAATATCTAAAATAAGGGGGCATTTGGTTTATCGTCTTAAATTGTATTCTTGAGTCAAAATAAACACTATTTCATTTTTGTTAAGTTACATGTAATGAACTCATATTAGTCGGCGAAATATACAACTTAATGTATATCTTTCGACGCTCTTAGTCAAGTCTTTCCGTTACATAAAAGGAGATTCATGGATTATTTCCTAGATTTTAGACTAAAAAAATCGAAATATCCCACTATACTTATTCAGCACGGAAACACTCGATGACCTTACACTCAGGTGTCGAAATATATAATTCATATAAGTTTTCAACACTCTAGTTGAGTCAAATTAGATAGGGAACGATGGATTACTTCTTAGTTTTCTATAGTAAATTCGAATAATCTCTGACCCACATATAATTGATTAAAAAAACTTCACATTCTTATATTAAAAAAAAAAAATAATAATTTTATATAATATATATATATATATATATATATATATATATATATATATATATATATAGTAATATTTTTGTTGTTGTCTTGTTTAGGTGATAAACATGCCTCGAGAAATTATTGGTGATACCTCCCTCACTAAATCATATATCCCTAAAGTATTCGAAATACCCGGTTTTTCTCCCGTCCTTGCTCAATTCTATAAATCCATCGAAAACCGTTGTATTCACGAGGGTCGAGTCGTGGATCAGCTCTATTACCAATCCAACGGCATTGAGCGATTATTCACCAACATTTGTTTTCAATGTCTCTTCGAAAACATGAGCTAAAAGTTTCCTCGTTCATACTAGACTTTATAGTCAATCCAAGTCCAAACCGATAGTAACGAGTTATCTTCTAATCTCATTCATGATTCAACATGAATTTATCACTCTCTCACTTGCACAATGCGGTCAAATTCTCAAAATCTCATACAATGGTCAAGCCGTCTTTACAAATGAATAGGACCTTGCATCTCTTGCATTCTTCCAAGAGACTGAGGGACCATATCATACCGATCTTCCTACTCCTGACGAAATTCGTCGATTTCTTCAATTGGAATGCATCGAGTCAAATCGTACCATCAAAAGCAAAAAAGTAATTCTTACTCCTAATTAAATTTTCACCAAAGATTTAAGACAAGACATGAAGCGTTGGTAAGAACTCACTAGTGAGAATGTGTTCAGACTAGGAGGCCACCAGGACCATCTTCCGATGAGTCTCACTCACATGTTGTATTGTATTGTTGCCGAAGAACAATACAATCTAGCTTATTTCTTTGTGAAACGAATTGAATGTGCTAGGGCTACTTCAACTGCCAATCTTCCTTATGGCATGTTCTTGACTTGTCTTTTTCGTTACGTCATGGGGCATTACCCTCATCTTGAAAATGGCATTTACAATGTCGTCGATAGGGTCATGCGTCCACTCACCTTAAAACAAACTCGAAAACCCTGAAGTGATCGTGGAAATCCTAAAGCCCGTCACTCCATCTCATCATCATCCGCTCATCATTATGGATCTTCATCTCACCATGGAGATGATGATGAAGATGATGGTACTTCTCGTGTTTGTACTCCATCCCCCTCTACATACCTCAACTCTCTATCACCAGTATAATTTAATTTACCAAAGAAAACATATTCACTTCTTCTCAACAAGATGATGTTCTTCTCTTTGAGCGACAAACTACCTTGCTCAATCAAACGCAACAAATCCATAAGGAAGTTAGAGGTGGATTCAAATCATTCGGCAAGGCATTGCGAGGAGTCTTCAGAAATAAAAAGAAATGAAGATGTTGAATAATGATTAACTTGGTAGAATAATTTGTTTAGGACTTTGTGTGAACTTATGTTTATGTCAAATTATTTGTGTAATGACAACCCGACTTAGTCAGAAGAATTTGAACTTGTTTAGCTTGCTTATGACGCTCCTAATCAATACGGAGATTAGTATGTGAGAAACTAAAGGGGAGGGGGTGTTGCATAGTTACACGTTTGTTTTACGGTTTAAAAGTTTACTTTCAAAAATGTATAGATTCGAGTTATATGTTTAATCAAGTCACAATATGAACAAGCAATAACTATCTAAACAAAAACTAAATAACAACAATAATAATGTAAAGAGATAAGGAAAGAAACAACCAAACCAAGACACCGAGATTTTATAGTGGTTCGGCTACGAAGCACCTCTTTGCCCTACTCCACTCCCTGAGTATCCTACTCGAGATTTCACTATGTCAACAAGCTCCCTTTAGGCAACGAAAACCGTTTACACGTCGCTTATGTTATTTTCCGACACTAAGCTAAATGTCGAGTCCTAATCTTAGCTAGAACCAATCTACCACTTCACAAGATATACACACTCACAAGATCTACACTATCGGATCTACACAATATCCGAAGCACACAAATACACAAGATAAATACAATAGAGGTTTGGTACTTAGAAGAAGAGAGGAGAGATCACTAATTAACACTTCGTTTCTTGACAAATACAAGTGTTCTTCTCTTGCACTTGAATGAGAGGGAAGAGATGAGAAGAAGAGATTAGATCACTTGAAACAAGATCTAAGTATGTTAGTGATCAAGAGTTTTAGTGAGAGAAAGAATGTTTAGAGAGAGAAAGAAAAGACTAAAAAATTTCGTGCAAAGAGGAATTATTTTCTGTTGGGAATGAAGCAGTATTTATAGGCAGGGAATCCCAACGGTAATCTGATGGCGGTCCCGGCGGTCCCGGCGGTCCCTTATATATAAGGGGGCTGCCACTAGACTCCGCTCCCTTTTTTGTCTTTTTGTGGGGAAGGTTGTATCTGGTGTAGAAGCTTCCGTTTTAGGGGAGGGGGCAAAATTGAATTTCAAATTTTAAGTTTTTAATAAAACTTTTTATTTTAATTAGAAAATATTTTGTAAAAGTATTTTTGAGAAAATACTTTTGTATAATTAAAAGTGAGGATTAAAAGAAAAAAATATTTTCTTGATCACTAATCATGCTTAATTATTTTGTTTGTCCATACCTTAAGTGATCACTAATATTAGAAATAGAATTTTACATTTGATAATTTGTAAACGTTTATTTTTATTGTAAACGTTTTTACATTTTGTTATTATCAAAACGTTGAGAGGTCGAAAAATATAAATAACGTTTTTAGACATTATTTATATTAACAAGTTAGAATGGGAAAATCTAAGCTTAAATGATTGGATGAGAATAAGATATGGTAAAGTATGCAAGATGATCGGGGAGAGAATTCTCAAAGAACTTTGGAGAGAATGATTCGGAGATGAAGAAGATGATTTAGAAGAAAACTTGGAAGACCCAGAGGAATGCGGAGAAGATAAAGCAAACACAATATTAGGCGTTATTCATGACAAATTAAACAATGATTGGTTTAATAATACAAGTGAAGATGAAGAGTATTTGGAAGGGATACTAGATTATTTGAAAGCAATATCATATGACGGATTCATCGACTTAGATGACGAAGCTTATAACAAGAAGAGGTGCAAATTGTTAGGAATGACCTTTGAGGAACCAAACCCGATTCTAATCGAGAAAGCTAAAGTCGCTCGATACACCGTTAGTCCAGGAGAGACCTACACAAAGGTTAAGGTATTAGGAGTTGTGAAGATACCAAGAACTAGGGAATATTAATGAAAAAAATGGCCCAAGAAGGAAATAACCAAGCAAAGACGTAAATCATCTTTAGTCTAACTTAAAGACTCAGAAATAAACAAAAGTGCTTGTCGGGAGACAACCCGTCTTTTATTTTCTACATATTAGTTGGTTTTCGTTGGTTTCAAACTTTATTTTGCCGGTTTTGTCTAAAAGAAAGTGGAATTCAAAGTCGCCTTAACTCGTATTCATGTGGTAGTAAGGTTCTGTCTTGGCGTAACCACCTAGGTTACGCCGTAACAGATATTATTACGGCGTAAAGTCTTGTACTTGTTACGTCGTAACCTTCTTAGTTTAAATATAAAAATTTTAAATCCACATGTTTACGGCGTAACCAATACCATGGTTACGCCGCAAACCTTTTCTAAAAACTAAAAATAAGTTTGAAACCTTTTCAAAAACCGTATATAAGTAAATGAACTTTGTGGGTATGTTCCCTTTAATCCCTCACGAGACTTCACTCATCCACTTGGGACACCAAGTGGTTTAAAAGGCTTGTTGCATATGCTAAATGCAACCGTGATTCCTACGAAAGTGAGTTAGATTGTAATGTATATTTATGGTTAATGCTTGTTGTAGTCTAGTGATTTCAAGGGAAACGAGTGTTGGGATTAAAAGTCTTCTTGATGCTGTTAGAATTATTGCTGCTCAAGTTTATGTTAATATTGCTCTAATGAAGTTAGTACTGCTCATGGACTTTAAAGAAAATATGCTAAGTGTTTACTACTGCTAGTACACAGTTAGTACTGCTAGTACAAAGTTAAGACTGCTTAGTCAAAGTTACTACTTCTAGTGATAAGTTACTACTGCTAGTGAAAGTTACTACTGCTAGTACAAAGACTGCTTGAAGTTAATGCTGCTGAAGAGTTACTACTGCTTAAGAAAATATTCTAAGTAGTTAGTACTGCTAGTATTAAGTTAGTATTGTTTGTTAGTACTGCTTACTTGATATGTATTAGTTATTTATAAAAAGATTTTATATACTTAGGAAAGTATTGTAAGCCGAGTAGGACTCTTTGGTGTATAAAAAGAGGTCCTAAGGCATAGAGTTATATGTATCAAAATCATCTTTTATCAATCTTAGTCATATAACTCTTAGCTTCAAGGTCTTTGTAACCTTAATACTTTGAGAGTATTTGTATTATTATCATTAATAATATTGGAGCTTATTTGTTTAAATTACTGTTTCATCATTGATAATTCTTCTATATTAAAGATTAGATTCGCATAATCTTTAATACTTCAAAAACAAAGCTTTTATTTAGTTGTGTAGATATATCTAATATAACTAATCCCTTAAACAAGCTTAAGGAAATCCCGATCTATTGAAGTGTTGGATCAACAAGTGGGAATCAGGCTTGTTTGAAAAGCTTTGAATAAGAAGAACATGTTTTTATACACAAGATCTTTTTTAAAGATATGGATCAAGATTCTGCACACATGGTGGCTGCATCCAAAGTTCCCATGCTCAAACCTGGTGAGTATGAGATCTGGAGGATGAGGATTGAACAATATATCCAGATGATAGACTATGCACTGTGGGAAGTCATAGAGAATGGTGCAACCTTGCCAAAAACAACAACTGTGGAAGGTGTTGTGACAGAGATGCCTATTACAACTGCTGAAGAAAAGGCTTAGAGAAGATTAGAGGTGAAAGCTAGAAGCACTTTAATGATGGGCATTCCCAATGAACATCAGTTAAAGTTTAACTCTATAAAGGATGCTAAGAAGTTGCTAGAAGCTGTTGAAAAGAGATTTGGTGGGAATGAAGCTACAAAAAAGACTCAAAGGAATCTCTTAAAGCAGCAATATGAAAACTTTACTGCTCCAAGCTCAGAGATGCTTGATCAAACTTTTGATAGGCTTCAAAAGCTTGTGAGTCAGTTGGAGCTTTTGGGTGAAAATATTTCACAAGAAGATGTTAATCAAAAGTTATTAAGAAGTTTGTCACCTGAGTGGAACACACATGCTGTTGTGTGGAGGAATAAAGCTGATTTGGATACAATGAGCATGGATGATCTCTACAACAACCTCAAGGTGTATGAACCAGAAGTTAAAGGGATGTCTAGCTCAAGTTCAAGTACACAAAACATGGCTTTTGTGTCCTCTTCAAATAACAACACTAGCAGCACTAATGAAGCAGTTAATACTGCTCATGGAGTTTCTACTGCTAGCACTCAAGTTAATGCTGCTAACTCTACAAATATTGATAACTTAAGTGATGTTGTTATTTGTTCATTCTTTGCTAGTCAACCAAATAGTCCTCAACTTGTACATGAGGACTTGCAACAAATCCATCCAGATGACATGGAAGAGATGGATTTGAGATGGCAAATGGCCATGTTGACTATGAGGGCAAGAAGGTTTTTAAAGAATACAAGAAGGAAGCTTACTGTTAATGGCAATGAGACTATTGGTTTTGATAAGTCCAAAGTGGAGTGCTACAACTGCCACAAGAGGGGACATTTTGCTAGGGAGTGTAGAGCTCCAAGAAATCAAGACAACAAGAACAAGGAAAGCTCAAGAAGGAGTGTGCCTGTGGAAACATCTACTTCTATAGCTTTGGTGTCATGTGATGGTCTTGGTGGATATGACTGGAGTGATCAGGCAGAGGAAGGGCCTAATTATGCACTCATGGCTTTCTCATCTTCAAGTCCTGACTCAGAGGTATCCAATGATTCTATTTGTTCAAAATCTTGTTTGGAAACTGTTGAACTTCTTAAATCTCAAAATGATCAACTATTAAAAGATTTAAAGAAATCTGAGTTAATGGTTCTAGGTTATAAGACAGGTTTAAAGTCTGTGGAAGAAAAACTTAAAGTTTATAAAGCAAATGAGTCTATTTATTCACAAGATATTAAGGGCTTAAAATTTGAAATTCACATAGGAGAAATAACTATTAGAGAGCTTAGGAAGAAGCTTGAAATAGTTCAAAAAGAAAAAGATGGCATTCAACTTAATGTAGATAAATTTGAACATGCATCTAAAAGTTTAAACAAGCTCATAGAGTGTCAGATAGTTGACAATTGCAAGAAAGGTTTAGGCTATGAAAATTATAATGCAGTTCCACCTCCCTACACAGGAAATTTCATGCCTCCAACACCTGACTTGTCTTTTACTGGTTTAGATGAGTTTGTTAATGAGCCTGTAGTTGAGAACTGTAAAGCTATGTCTAGTAAAGAAGAGCCTAAGGTAGTTAGGAAGATGATGATACCCCAATTATTGAATAATGGGTGTCAGATGATGAGGAAGAGGATATGACTCAGCACAAAACTAAAAAGAAAACAGTTAGGCCTAGTATTGTTAAGAAAGCGTTTATCAAATCTAAACAACAAGAAAATTCTACTAGGAAAATTGTTAAACAAGTTGAGCAACATAGGCAAAACACTCACAGTCCAAGAGGCAATCAAATAAATTAGAACAATATGATGTCTCAAAAACTAGGAAGCAATTTTGAGATGTTTAATAAGGCATGTTATGTGTGTGGAAGCTTTGATCATTTGCAAGTTGATTGCAATTACCATCAAAAATAGTTTCAAAATCAAAGGATGGTAAAACCTGTTTGGAACAATGCTCAAAGGGTGAATCATCAAAACTTTGCTAAAATGAACTTAGTTCCAAGAGCAGTACTAATGAAGTCTAGTTTAGTATCAGTTAATACTGCTAGACAAGTTAATACCGCTCACTCAAAAACAACAGTGAATGCTTCTAGACCAATGTCATATCTTTCTAAAACAGCACATTTAATTGTTAAGAGGCCCATTCATAATAATACATCATTTAAAAATAGTAATATTAATCAAAGGGTTAATACTGTTAAGGATAAACATTTTAATACTGCTAGGCCAAAAGCAGTAGTTAATGTTGTTAAGGGAAATAATCTTAATGATGTTAAGGCCTCAGCTTATTGGGTTTGGAAACCAAAGCATAAAGTTTTAGTCCATGTTTCTAAATACAACAGTGCATCAATCACCCTAAAAAAGTTTGATTATGTTGATGCACAAGGCAGATCCAAGTCAGTAATGGATTGGGTCCCCAAAAGAAACTGATTTTCCTATCTAATGTGCAGGGCAATCCATAAATGGATTTACAAGATAAAGGAGTTATTGATAGTGGATGTCAAAGACATGACAGGGAACTTTGTCCTATCTTACAGGACTATGAAGAGATAGATGGAGATATGTTGCTTTGGATTGGGATACCCAACGGAGGAAAAATCACAGAAAAATGTACCATTAAAACTGGAGTAAACTAGATTTTGCAAAAATGTGTAGTTGGTGAGAGAGTTAAACTTAATCTCTTTAGTGTCTTCACAAATGTGTGATAAAATAATAGTGTTCTTTTAATGGACACTGAATGTATTGGTCTTATCTCAAAACTTTTAGTTAATGATGAATGTCAAGTTTTACTTAGAGTTCCTAGGAAAAGACCAATTTGTATAGGTTGTTTTAAAGAAACATAGTCTAAGGAGGTTTAACTTGCCTTTTTACAAAAGCCACATCTGATGAATCTAAACTTTGGCATAGAAGGCTAGGTCATTTAAACTTTAAAACTCATGAATAAAATTGTGTTAAGGGAAATCTTGTAAGAGGTTTACCTTCTAAACTTTTTGAAAATGATCAAACCTGTGTTGCTTGTCAAAAGGGAAAGCACACAGAGCCTCTTGTAAGTCCAAAACAGAGAACTTCAAATCCAGTCTTACATTTTACTTTGTACATATGGATTGTTTGGTCTAAATTTGTGTAAAAATCTTCGAAGAAAATATTATTGTAGTTGTCTAGATGATTACAGTAGGTTTTACTTGGGTTTTCTTTATAGCTATAAGGTTGAACTAGTGGGCATTCTTAAGTCCTTTATAACTAGGATAGAAAATCTGATAGATCACAAGGTCAAGGTGATTAGATGTGATAATGGGACTGAGTTCAAAAACAGAGAAATGGATTAATTTTGTAAGATGAAGGGTATTCTGAGACAATTTAGTGTAGCTAGAACTCCTCAACAAAATGAAGTTGCTGAAAGAAGGAATAGGACACTAATTAAGGCTGATAGGACTATGCTAGCTGATTCTAAGTTGCCAACTACTTTTTGGGCAAAAGCAGTTAATACTGCTTGCTATGTGCAAAATAGAGTGTTAGTAGTTAAGCCTTATAACAAGACCCCATATGAACTTTTTCATAGTAGAACACAAACTTTAAGTTTTATGAGACCATCTGTGTAACACCCCCAAAAATGTGTCGCAACGGAAATATGTCAGGGGGCGTTACTTCATAATACAATAGCACAAGATACAAGAGAACGACCTCTAAATGTGTCATTTGAAAAGTAATCTCGTTGATTTTCTTGAAATTGATGTAACATTTGTCCCATAATTGTATCACAATAAAAAGCTTGAAAATACAACGAGATTTGATCATTTGTATGTAAGTAGAAATCCATAAATGAAAATTTGTCAATTTTAGGACTTCATTGCACATCAAGTAAGCCACGCATCTAATTCAACTGAGAAAAACATGCTTAAAAGTGTCAACATTAAAGTTGGTGAGTTCATAGAGTTTTGTAAGTATAAATGTAAATATTGAGAATCCAAAGATTTATAAAGTATGTATGATTATTTCAATCCTTCTAATAATCGCCAAAAATGTAAGAGTAAATGCAAAACCGAAAGAGTCTAGTATTTATTGCTTCGCCGCAATATATTGAAAAGTGTTTAGAAATTAGTAATGTTCAATAAGTAGTATGGACAGTGAGATCGTTGATTTTCCAAAATGTATGGGTCTACTATAACAAATACAGTACCACATAAATAATATCTACTGTTGCACTAAGCTCATGACACCGAAGCTCGACATATATGTATGCAATTTAATGCACAAAAGGTGCCCGTGTAGATGTTCAAACCCGTAAACATCCAAATTGTTCCGACATGTATGCATTCGTTGTTTCAGTACAGTCGAAACTAGTGAGAGCTACTCACCCGAACAGGGATGTCAATCCCAAATAGATCTATTTATACACTCGCGCTTCCTCAACCGGTCCTCCGGTCAAGAATTTAACAGTTCATGATAATGGGCAATGGTGGGTTATGTTACTTAGGCAAACACGTAAACAGGAGATGATAACCGAAAACACTTGTGTCCAATAAAAATTAACTGTTGTATTCGTAAATAGCTTTGAGTACTTAAATCCATAAGTAGAAAAGAGTGTGATATAAATCAAGTAATCGAGTTCGTAATGAGTATGTAAACAAGTTGTATTTAGCATGTATTCTCCCCCGAGATTTGTAAAGTAAATGTAAAGCAAGTGAAAGAGGGGCTATAAACTCACATCGATGATGAAGAACGATTGGCGGGAATGTACACATTGAGTACAAGACGAAACGGAAACTGGAACGGCTCGACCAAGAAGTTGCGGTTTATCTTAACGGCTAAGACCCACTAGCCTAGGATGATGTACTTGGTTTTCCGATGAATGAGCACGTCAACGTGACACGTTGATAAAAGATTTAGATTTAAAGTTGTAATAGTTTGGTGGTTGGTTAAATAAATAAATCAAAAGTAAACACAGAGTGTGTAATATATTCCGTGTATATTACATAATGAAAATGACCAAGTATATAATTCATATCGTGAATTATATAACAAGATACACAACCAAAGGAATAACTCGAAGCGTATATATTACACGACATGTGTTATATCTAAAAGGTGACAATTAAACAAAATGGTCTAATTATATAATACTTTCCAAGTATTATATAAGAAAGATGATAAAAATAAATAAAACTAAATAATTCGACACGCGCCCGGATATCCCCAAATGATTTAGTAGAAAGTTCCTTTATGAAAATAAACGCACGTTTTAAAGTTGTGGACTAGATTGATAAAATCTCTAAAATTATAGCTTACGTTTGATTATCGGGTCTTCACGATTTAATATTTCTTAAGACATTTCAAGATAATAAATAAAGTAGATTTGTAAAAATTTACTAAGCGTAGCAATTTATAAAAATCTCGGCATGACCTATTCGTTCATGTGACGTTTTCCATATTAACAAAAGTTAATTATTTTCCCTCCATTGAATCAATCCGTGTTGCAAACCCAAACACACCACTTAAGGTTATTATAATCGCAAAAATGAAGATAATAAATAAAGTATTTATTTAACCATTCCCACCATTTAGATCCGGTTTTAATATTTATAAAATGTTATATTTATTAGTCGATTTTTATATAAACCAAACGCTCCAACTACATAACCAAACTAACACCCCCTCATGTTGTTTTCTGCCCAACCAAACGCCACTGTTGGCGCTAACAGCCAAACCAAACACACCCCTTCGGTGTAACTCAGCAAACCAAACGCTCCCTTTTGTCGAAACTGCACAACCAAATGCACTCTGAGCTTATTTAAAACCAAACGCGCCCACTGCTGCTGACCCGGACCCCAAACGCACTCTTGTTTCTATAAACAAAACCAAACTACCTAAATCTGTTGTTAACCCAAACACCCTTCGTTGGCGCTAACTGCTAAACTAACGCACCCTATGTGGTGTTATCAAAAACCACACGCAGCCTATTGTGCAGCCATAAACCACGTACCCTTTTTGGTAATTTAACCCGAAAACCCAAACAATCCTATGGTTATTTACAACAGCAAACGCACTTTGCTGATGAATAAACAAACCCAACGCACCTTCGGCTGCCACTATGAAATCAAAGCACACCTTAATCGTTCCTAAAACCCAAACGCACCAATGCTCGGGCTGCTAATACCACGCACCTTCTTGGCTGGCACTCGAGCACCAACGCACCCTTATGTGGTGCGCTTGGAAAACCAACGCACACTCGGGCGGTATTACTAGCGACCGATGACACCCTTAGGTTTGATTTAAAACGTCACCGTTGGTGTTATGACAAACCACACGCACCCTGTTGGTGGTTTTCATCAAAACCAACCACACCATTTTTGTGGTGCTGCTGTTAAACCAACGCACCCTTGTGGGTCGTTGTTTTGCATGGACTGGTGGTTGGTGGGTGTAGATGAGGTGGTTGTGACGATGGTGGTAGGGTGGATGTGGTGCGGCTGTGGTGTTGATGATGATGATGATGACATCGTTTGGAGATGGTGATGATGATGGCGTGATGTGGATGATGGCGTCGGTGGCATTGGCCGGAGGTTGGTGGCGGCGCCGGATTAATGAGAGAGAGGGAAGAGATGTATAAATGTGTGGCTTCTATATAAATGGGAACCCTAATGAGTGAACACATATATATATATAAAAGTGTTAAATTGAAATGGAAGGTGTATAATAGTATAAGGGTTGAAGGTGTAAGTATTATCACAGGGACCTAAAGTGTAACTTTCATTAAATAACGGTTCGAGACTCGTTTAGGCTAGTTAACGGATGAATTAAAATACGAAACTTGCGCCATTGTTTTCTAAATAATTTTTCCAACAAAATGAGTATCTATATGTCTATAATTTTATAAATCTTTTATAAAATTTAAATAAATTGTTCATTATTTATTTGTGTGTCTCTGATAATCTTTGTTCGTAAAATGAACTTTAATAAAAAAAATTGCGTTTTTAAATAAACGTTTTTGAGTAACATGATAAATAGTTTATTAAATACTTTTATTTAATAAGAAGTGATAATTTAATGTAATTAAATAAATTTTTTTTTGTGTGTCGGTACGCGTTGTACGCGGTTTTCAAAATTTAGCGAGGCTGTTTTAGCCCTCTTCTGTTGGTTTTCAAGTCTCGGGTGAAACAAAAAAGTTGTCTGAGATATCGTTTCTTCACCAATTGCTTTGGGGTCAGAATCGTGAAAATGTGATTTAGTGGTCGCATTTGATAAATCAACTAATGAATTCATATATATCCTTTTTTGTTTTCGAATAAAATAAGTTAAAAAAACTTTTCCCCTTTGAGGTTGTAATAATAATATGATTTATTATTTAATATGTTGCCGAAAGAATTTACCGTCTACGCGGTATTCGTTATTGATGTGACCGTTAAAAAGGTAAAAAAGTCAAAAGTCAGTCGACCAAAAAGTCAAGAAGTAAAGTAGGTAATTTAAAATTTGAAAAAGATTGCTGGTTGGTTACTAGTACCTCCCCTTAAAGAAATCTCGTCCTGAGATTAAATTTGTTGTTATCGATTGGTGTGACAAGGGAACAGACGTAATGCTTAATAAACTCGTTCTAAACAAGAGTGATAACTTTATTCAGCCAAAATTTCGGTGTTTCTACACTTCTCAAATCTACCAAAAAGTTTGGCTTAGGTTTGCCCAGGATATTTAATCCATCAAAATGGGTGGTATCTATAAAATATATCATTACAGATCTTATGACTGGTTAAACGCGGTATAGGAAAAGTCTTCTTTTATAGTGCAAACCTAAGAAAGAAAGTGTGTGGTGAGTATGTTTGTATAAAGTCTTTAAATGTCCAAGGATGGAGTCTCGTTTCTAATATCTGTAATGTTCGATGATTCATAACAACGTGGCTTATGTATGTAAGTACTCAACTTACTTGGCAGTTCCAGGATGTATCGCGACCTAAGTCTTCGTACTAGTGGCCCGAATTGAATAGTTCGACTATCTGTTTTGTCGGTAGGTGTTTATCTGGTTTAAGGGGGTTGCATTTCCTATTGGTAAAGATTGTATCATTTCGGAGGACGCTCCAGGACCCTAACAGCAGCGACCATAACTTCAATACCTTTAAAACAAATGGTGGTGGGATGCAAGAATGAGGACCATTTTAGAGAAAACTAATTCCCAGAACAAAGTTTAACAAAATGGGAAGGAGCTCGCGAAAGAGCTTATGCGATAGGCGGCCGGCTTCTGGTACTCAGGTGCTTGGTTTGGGATGAATCAACTCATTAACTCACGTGTTGTAACAAGTCAGTTAGTTCCACGAATAGTTTACGATCGAAGGATTTGCAATCGGCAAAAGTAACAACTTAATAATAAGTTATGGTAGTTCAAGTGAGGCCTTTAGATATGCTGGAGTGGAAGACACTGTTGTTGTTCTTAGACCTTTTAAGGATTCTGTTGTTTATCGATTTCAGGTTCATTACTGTTGTCATAACGGATACCATTAAGCCCAATCATTATAATTTCTTAATTACATAAAGAAGCCGTCCAAATTTATGTACGTAAGAAATGATAAAACTTTATGGTTCGGTGAATTTATATTTATTTATTTAAATGTAGAGGGTCCCAATCCTTTCAAAGAACAGATTATAAATATCCTCCTTAATAATTTATTGATTGCAATACGCGTACTCACATAACCTTCAAGGTGGTGGATGATATGACGATGCATGTGCTCTAATGAGTATGGGACGAGTGTTAAAACTTATCTTCGGAGATGGGGAGTAAAATAATCAAGGGAAATCGACATAGTGTTCAGAATAATTGATGAGTACTCGATTAGTGTAGATGAGGTAAAAGTCCTTATGAACGAGTCAGCATAGCAATAATCATATCAATCCTTATATTACAAGTCCCGCCCATACAAGACTTGAAATACTTAGATTCATACATAATTCCATGTAAACAAAAATGTGACGGGTTTTTGTTGACATAGCACTTATCATATCAATCATCATATTACAAGTCCCGCCCATACAAGACTTGAAATACTTAGATTCATACATAATTCCATGTAAACAAAATTTAGGACGGTCTCTGTGTAATACGATATTGTATAGGGTTATGAAGAAAATAATATTCCTTATGGAGACCATGTTTAACTCCATGACTGAGAACGAAATGGATGGGGACATTTGCAACTTAATGTCTAAGAAGTAAGATGAGAAGATAAGCAAGCTAGGGAAGTGCTTATAGACCATACCAGCTTGTTTTATACAAGTTGGAGCTTGTAGACTGCTTATTATTCCCTGTTTGAGCAAGGGAAAAGGTACACCTTCTTTTTATAATTTTTACTGTAGCATAGCTTAATTTAGTGCTTATTTCTGCTTATTTGTCTTTACTGTGCTTACTTATGTTTGTTTAGTGCTATTTGACTTTGTTTTATGTTTTTTTTCCCTTAGTTTAAGTATTTATGCAAAACTGGTCATTTTCTTTAAAACTGCTCATTTGCTTATTGTTTTCTTTTAAGTGCTTAATATTGTGATTTTTGTGCTTATATTAGCTTAACAATGCATGCTTGTTATGTGTTTTAAATTATATGTGTTTAAATCTTGGAAAGTCAGCCTAAATTTGGTGTTTAAAAAAACTAAAGGGGTGTTTGGGATAAGTCTTTAAATGGGTCAAAATGGGTAATGGCACTGGTTTGGGTCACCAAGCTTACTCTAGCAAGTTTAATTAAACTTATTAAATGAATTCTTAACAGATTTTAAGGCTTAAATCTCATTTTTAAAGTTTCTTGTAGGTGTTTATTGAATCTGTGCATTTTATCTCTTTCAACTCAGCCTATTTTCTTAAGATTTGATTATTTGCTTGTTGATGTCATATCCACTCTTGTTTTCAAGTCTAAGATGCAGTGGAAGTAGTATGTATAAGTATGCTTTGTCTGTTAAAGTTAAGTAAAAATATGTCATAGTTTTTCAATCATATTTTCCAAGTTTTAAGAGTCTAGTTTCTTTAGTTAAAATAGATCAGTTAAAGTTGTTTTTGAAATCTGAGAGTTTGAGCATAAGCTCATTTTAAGCTAATCTAAATCTGTCTTAACTTGGTTTTCTTTTTAGAGCTTATTTGAAACTTATTTTTAAGCTGGCTTTCAAGCCTATTTTCTTTGACAAAACTCCCCTGGTGCTAGACAGTGTTTTTCAAACCAATTTTTTTGGCTTATTTGTGATAATCAAAACAAGATATTGGCTTTTATAGAAAGCCTATAAGCTGTTTTATAAGCTTCATAAGCCACAGGCCTTAAGACACCCTCTAGTTAGCTTAATTTTAAGCTATAAGTAGGTGCATTGACTGTTTTGGCCTGCAGTTTAGGTTTAGAGCTTATTTTAGTGTTATGGCTTTTCTGTCTATTTTGTCTAGCTTATATTTATTCTCATTTGTTTATTAAGTTTAGGTGCTTATTGTTCTCAGCTTAGTTTACACTTTTACTAGCTTATTTAGCTTTAAAGTAGTAATAGCTAGCTTTTTAGTGCCTTAGTGTAGTATAGCTTAAGCTGCTTTGTTTTTGTGCTTATTTATCTGTTTTTCTTGCTATTATTTTTACTTCCTTGTGCTTATTAGGTTAGTTTAAGCTTAATTTAGCTTATTTTGTTTAAAGTAGGGCTTATTTTAGCTTGGTTGCAGTTTTAGTTAAAAATTTCTAAGTGTTTTTGCCCTTTAGCTTTTTCTGTCTGTTTTAACTTATTCCAGCTTATTTCTTTTGCTTATTTTTGTTCTAAGTGCTTATTTAGTGTAGCTTAGTGTCTATGTTAGCTTATTTTCAAGTTTGCATTGCTTGCTTGTCTTAAAAAAAAGCCAAACAGTTAGATAAAATGTCCTTAGTGTAAATTTAGCTTACTGTCCCTTCTTTTGCTTATTTTTCGTGCTTATTTCTAAGTTACAAATTTTTTTCCTTTTTTAAAGTTGCTTATTTTTAGTCTTTTCAAAAAGTTGTAAAAAAATGAGGAATAAAAGCGTTGGGATTAGGGGAGACCCCGAGTGAGCAAGACTCGAACTCGGGACCTCACCCAAATCAACCAACACTTTTATAACAACACCTCTACCGCTGTGCTACAATAGCTCATCCGGTAGAGGTTTGTTAAATTAAATATATAAGCCCTTTTAGCCTTATAAGCCCACAGCCACCATTTAGCTTATTAACAGCTTATTAATAAGCTGTTTTTCCAATTTTAGATTTTTCTTAGGATCTTTGTAGTGTAACTTATTTTCCCTAAATTTTTCATAATTTTTCATAATCGTTTACTATTTTTAATCATTTATTTTTATTAAAACTGTTTTTTAATTATAATAAATTAAATAAAAATCAAAAAAAATATTTTTCTTTTTTAGAAAATTTTATTTTATCAGTTTTCACTTAGGAAAAATAGAAAATCTTTCGTAGGGTCGTTTTTGCAAAATTTTACTTTTTAAAGAACGGGTTTCGACCCCGCTTTTTGTTTTCTCATTTTTAAGCTCGTTTTAACTCCGTTTTCAGTCTAGTCTTTTTTATTCTTCATTTTTAGTCACATAGAGTAGATTAGAAGTAAAAATTTCTTTGTAGGGTTAATTTTTAAGAATTTAGGTTTTTGACCCCTTGTTCGGGATTCCTGTTCTCGTTTATCAGTTTAATTTCTTAACTTTTAGGTTTTTCTCGATCGTTTTTGCTTATTATTGATTAATTTAGCTTTCTAAACTCCCAAATCATTAATCTCATTCAAACTCCAATTTTCTGACTGTACCGATTTTCAAGCACAGCCTCGTTGGGGATAAACGACCCTGGAATATTCTATACTACTTCTCGGTTTCATTGATTATTTTTAGATTATACTTATTATATATATATATATTATATATAAAGGTGTTAGTTTAAAATTCATTAGTCAATTTTTGGCGCCGCTGCCGGGGAGGCTGTGAGTCGATTATCCATACTGTTTGAAACCTAGTTTTTGAAGATCCTTCATTCTTGAAGTTATTGGCTTTAAAAAAAAACCATATAAGTAAAAGAATTTTAAATAATCAGTTTGTTAATGAGCCTGTAGTTGAGAACAGTTTAGCTATGTCTAGTAAAGAAGAACCTAAGGTAGTTAGGAAGAATGATGATGCCCTAATTATTGAAGAATGGGTGTCAGATGATGAGGTAGAGGATGTGTCTCAGCATAAAACTGAAAAGAAAACAGTTAGACTAGTATTATTAAAGAAAGAGTTTGTTAAAATTAAACAACAAGATAATATTCTAGGAAAACTGTTAAACATGTTGAGCTACATAGGCAAAACAACTACAATCTCAAGAGGCAATCAAAGAAATTAGAACAATATGTGTCTCGAAAACTAGAAGCATTTTGAGATGGTTTTAATAAGGCATGTATGTTTGTGGAAGCTTTGATCATTTGGCAAGTTGATTGCAATTTACATCAAATTAGTTTCAAAATCAAAGAATTGGTAAAAAACTTTTTGGAACAATTCTAAAGGTGAATCAATCAAAAATTTTTGCTAAAAAGAACACATTGTGCTAAAGAGAATTTCTGTCCAGAGTAGTACTTATGAAGTATTGGTTCTACGTATCAATTATTACTGCTAGACAAAAAATATTTCAATAACGTACAGTATTGGTTAAATACTTTCTAGACAAGTTAATGGTTGCTCACTTAAAATACAACAGTATTGCTGCTAGAACAATGTCATATCTTTCTTAAAACAGCACATTTCAATGTTTAAGAAGGCCCATTCATTGAAACAACATTTAAAAACAGTAATATTAATCAATGGGCTAATACAGTTGGGATAAACATTTTTTTATCTGTCTAGGACAAAAAGCCAGTAGTTAATGCTGTTAAGGGAAATAATTTTAATGTTGTTAAGGCATCAGCTTGTTGGGTTTGGAAACCAAAGCATAAAGTTTTAGAACATGTTTCTAAACAACACAGTGCCATCCAATCCTCTAAAAAGTTTATTATTACTTGATGCACTAGGAGATCTAAGTCAGTGTGGCTGGGTCCCTAAAAGGAAAACTGATTTTTCCTATTAATGTGCAAGGGCAATCCACAAATAGATTAATGGATCAAGAGTAATTGTTAGTGGATGATCAAGGCACATGACAGGAACATGTCCTATCTTTCTGACTATGAAGGAGATAGATAGTGATATGTTTTCTTATGGAGGGAATCCCAAAAGGAAGAAAATCACAAGAAAAATTACCATTAAAACTTAGTAATTCTAGATTTTAAAAATGTGTATTTTGTAAGAGAGTTAAAGTTTAATCTCTTTAGTGTCTCACAAATGTGTGATAAAAAGAATAGTGTTCTTTTTAATGACACTGAATGTATTGTTTTATCTCCAAACTTTAAGTTAAGTGATGAAAGTCAAGTTTTACTTAGAGTTCCTAGAAAGAACAATATGTATAGTTTTTTTTGAAAAGCTGAAAGGATATATAAATAAAAACAAGGCCACAAGGAGAGGCCCAAACAGAGAAAAAAACCAGTCCATAACAAGGAAAAAGAAAACCACTATACAAACAGCCAAACACCCAACCACAACACTAAAACAAACACCAGCAACCGAGATCAGGAAAACATCCAAGATTCAAGACGATATTCAAATCTTTGGCACACAAAGGTATCCACTGAGAAGGCAGCATCCATGGAAGGAGAAAACGCCAAAGCAACAAAACTCCTCTAGAACCAAACGCATAGAAAAAAGAGCAAAGAAACATCCAACAAAGGCAAAATCCCTGAAAATGTAGCAGAAAAAGCCACAGCTATCTGGGAAGAAACAAATCAAAAGGTCTCGAGATCCATAAGTTCCAGTTAGCCGCGTTTGACTTGTTACGAGCATTAATCCAATTCTTCGAAATCCTTTGAATGGCTATGTCTTCTTCTTTGATACTACCCACAGATTCTGGACTAGAGTTTACGATTCTATTTCTCCACTTCCAAATGACCCAAATCACACATTGTAAGACTCCATGAAGAATCTTATTAATACGGGAGCAACCTTGAGTACTAATATTGCCCAAAGCAATGTCAATAACCTAGAAAGAACAATATGTATAGTGTTGATTTAAAAAACATAGTTCCTAAAGGAGGTTTAACTTGCCTTTTTGCAAAAGCCACATCTGATGAATCTAAACTTTGGCATAGAAGGCTAGGTCACTTAAATTTTAAAACCATGAATAAATTGGTTAAAGGAAATCTTGTAAGAGGTTTACCTTCCAAACTTTTTGAAAATGATCAAACCTGTGTTGCTTGTCAAAAGGGAAAGCAGCACTGAGCCTCTTGTAAGTCCAAAAAAGAGAACTCAATCAGTCTTCCTTTACATTTGTTGCATATGGACTTGTTTGGTCCAACATTTGTAAAAAGCCTTATGAAGAAAATGTATTGCCTAGTTGTCACAGATGATTACAGTAGGTTTACATGGGTTTTCTTTCTAGCTACTAAGGATGAGACTAGTGGCATTCTTAAGTCCTTTATAACTAGTATAGAAAATCTAGTAGATCACAAGGTTAAGGTGATTAGATGTGATAATGGAACTGAATTCAAAAACAAAGAAATGAATCAGTTTTGTGAGATGAAGGGTATTTTAAGACAATTTAGTGTAGCTAGAACTCCTCAACAAAATGGAGTTGCTGAGAGGAGGAATAGGACACTAATTGAGGCTGCTAGATGATTCTAAGTTGCCAACTACTTTTTAGGCAAAAGCAGTTAATACTGCTTGCTATGTGCAAAATAGAGTGTTAGTAGTTAAGCCTCATAACAAGGGGAACCCTCCCCCCCCCCTCCATATGAACTTTTTCATGGTAGAACACCAACTTTAAGTTTTATGAGACCATTTGGGTGTCTTGTTACTATTCTTAATACCATAGATCACTTAGGCAAATTTAATGGTAAGGCTGATGAAGGTTTCTTTGTTGGATACTCTTTAAATAGTAAAGCCTTTAGAGTATTCAATAGTAGAACAAGGATAGTGGAAGAAAACTTGCATATTAGGTTTAGTGAGAGTACACCTAATGTTGTAGGTAGTGGACCAGATTGGCTATTTGATATTGATGCACTAACAAGAACAATGAATTATGAGCCAATTGTTGCAGGTACACAGTCTAATGGTTTTGCAGGTACAAAAGCAAGTGATAATGCAGGTCAAGCTAGAAAGGAGACAGAACCTGTCAAAGATTACATTTTGCTACCATTATGGACTGCTGATCTACCATATTCCTAAGATCCAAAGAGTTCTCATGATGATGGATCCAAACCTTCAAGTAATGATGGAAAGAAGGTTGATGAAGATCCAAGAAAAGATAGTGAATGTAATGATCAAGAGAAGGAAGATAATGTTAACAGCACTAACAATGTTAATGCTGCTAGCACAAATGAAGTTAATGCTGTTGGTGGAAAAACAAGCATTGAACTTCCATTTGATCCAAATATGCCTGCTTTGGAAGATGTTAGCATATTTGACTTCTCAAGAGATGATGAAGATGATGGTGCAGAGGCTGACATGAACAATTTAGATACAACAATCCAAGTCAGTCCTATTCTAACTACAAGAATTCATAAAGATCATCCTCTTGATCAAGTGATTGGAGATTTACAATCAGCTACACAAACAAGAAAGATGTCAAAGAATTTGGAGGAACATGGGTTTGTTAGTACTATTCAACAAAGAACAAACCATAAAGACCTTCAAAACTGCTTGTTTGCTTGCTTTTTATCACAGGAAGAACCCAAAAAGGTAATTCATGCATTGAAGGATCCAAGCTGGATAGAGGCTATGCAGGAAGAGCTTCTACAATTCAAGTTACAAGAAGTTTGGACTTTAGTGGATTTACCAAATGGAAAAAGGGCTATAGGCTCTAAATGGGTTTTCAGGAATAAAAAGGATGAAAGGGGAATTGTGATAAGAAATAAAGCAAGATTGGTTGCTCAAGGGTACACACAAGAAGAAGGGATTGACTATGATGAAGTCTTTGCCCCTGTTGCAAGAATTGAAGCAATTAGGCTATTTTTAGCTTATGCTTCATTTAAAGATTTTGTGGTGTATCAAATGGATGTAAAAAGTGCTTTTCTCTATGGGAAGATTGAAGAAGAGGTGTATGTATGTCAACCACCAGGATTTGAAGATCCAGACTTTCCTGATAGAGTATACAAGGTTGAAAAAGCACTGTATGGACTACATCAAGCTCCTAGAGCTTGGTATGAAACCTTGTCAACATATCTGTTGGACAATGGGTTTCAAAGAGGGAAAATTGACAAGACCTTATTCATCAAAAGGCACAAAGGTGATATTTTGTTGGTCCAAGTTTATGTGGATGATATCATCTTTGGTTCAACAAAGAAGGAGCTATGCATTGCATTTGAGAAGTTGATGCATGAGAAATTTCAGATGAGTTCTATGGGAGAACTTACATTCTTCTTGGGATTACAAGTGCAGCAGAAGAAGGATGACATATTTATTAGTCAAGATAAATATGTTGTTGAAATTTTAAAGAAATTTGGGTTTACAAAAGTCAAGACTGCAAGCACACCAATGGAAACTCAAAAGCCTCTGCTCAAGGATGAAGATGGTGAAGAAGTAGATGTTCATATGTATAGGTCAATGATTGGTTCATTGATGTATCTTACATCTTCAAGACCTGACATCATGTTTGCAGTGTGTGCATGTGCTAGATACCAAGTCAATCCAAATGTTTCACATCTTTATGCTATGAAAAGGATTTTTAGGTAATTAAAAGGTCAACCAAAATTAGGCCTTTTGGTATCCAAAAGAGTCTCCTTTTGATTTGGTTGCATACACTAATAGTGATTATGCTAGAGCAAGCTTGGATAGGAAGTCTATAATAAGTGGTTGTCAATTCCTTAGATGTAGATTAATATCATGGCAGTGTAAGAAATAGACAGTGGTTGCAAATTCCATAACAAAAGCTGAATATATGGCTGCTTCAAGTTGCTGTGGACAAGTGCTTTGGAATCAGAATCAACTACTTGATTATAGGTACAATTTTATGCATACCAAGATCTTTATTGACAATAACAGTACTATTTGCATAATTAAAAATCATGTTTTTCATTAAAAAACAAAGCATATAGAGACCAGACATCATTTTATTAGAGATTGCAATGAAAAGAAATTAATTCAAATGGTCAAAATCCATACTGACAAAAATGTTGTAGATTTGCTTACAAAAGCTTTTGATGTAAGTACATTTCAATATTTGATTGTTAGTATTGGAATGCTAAATCTTTAAAGTCTTTTATCTCTTTATGTTTTTGTAAAGTTATGTATGAATTAGTACTGTTATTCATGTCATTAAAAGTTTCTACTGTTAAGTATAATTAGTACTGCTGGTTATACTTAATACTGCTGAGTTAATGCTGTTTGTTATACTTAATACTATTAGGTATAATTAATACTGTGATAATTATGAGATTGCTATGGCTTGTGTTTTCTTGGTTTTTGGACTAACATTTTGCAGGAAAAGTAAAGAAAAGTGTTAAATTGATGATGGAAAAGCTGTTTAGAATAGAATTAGAGTTTATGCTGGTGACTCAAAGTTAATGCTGCTAGGCATAAGTTACTACTTTTGGGTTACTACTACTGGGTGAAAGTTAATGCTGTTGAGGGTATTTTCATAAATACTTTGATTAAGGGTTTCAATCGATCCTTTAATCAATTTAACTCTTTCAAGTACTCTCTAACTACAAACCCTAACTCAATTTTATCATCCATTATCAAAACCTAACACAAATGGCGAATCTAAAGTTTGCGGATACTCATAACATAGTCGTATTTTTGTCTAAACCCAAAGCGAGTGATGGGTTTGAACAAATTGTGGATTTTTTGAATGCACACCCTATAAAGTATGCACTAACCGTTAATCCTACAATATATATTTCTTGTATCGAATAGTTCTGGTCTACTATCAAGGCCAAAACTATCAATGGGGAAGTATAGTTGCATGCTTTAGAAGAGATCTTCAACTACAAGATGCGGAAGGTGTTGATTATCTACCAAATTCTACCATCTTTGAACAACTTACACTGATGGGGTATGAGAAAATTTCATAAAAGCTAACTTTCTATAAGCCATTCTTTTCCTCACAATGGAAATTTCTGATTCATACTATTCTACAATGTCTAAGTTCAAAGACTACTGCATGGAATGAGTTTAGTAGTACTATGACATCTGCAATTATCTGTTTAGCTACAAATCAGAAGTTTAACTTTTCAAAATACATTTTTGAAAGTATGATTAGAAACTTAGATAATTTGTCTGGCAAAATTTTGAGGTATCCAAGGTTTATGCAAGTGTTTTTGGATCAACAACTTGATGGGCTGCCAAATCATAAGATAATTTATATTGCACTTTCTCACTCTAAAAAGATATTTGGAAATATGAGAAGGGTAGGCAAAGATTATTCTGGTAGAGTAACACCTTTATTTCAAACAATGGTGGTACAAAACCAATTAGAATTAGGTGAAAGTTTAACAAATCCAACTGATCCCTATCACACATCCACCATTATTCAATCATTAACTCAACCTTAAAAGACATAAAATCCTAGGAAGCCTAAAAGAAAGGACACTCAGGTACCTCAGCCTAGTGATCCTAGTAAACATGTTACAGGTGAGGCTGTCCATAAGGAGTTGGGTGATAGTTTTGTGAGGGCTGCCACTACTGCTTCTAGATTAGAAGCAGATCAGGACAGTGGTAACATAACTAAGACCCGATCCAATGCAACACCTAATGAATCTAGTTCCCTAGGAACTACTTCAGGTGGTGGTCCCAGGTGCCAAGAAACCATGGAGGATACTATTGCTAAAACTAGGTTTGAGAATGTATCTAAACATTCCAATGATTCACTGCTCGCAAGAGGTAACACACTTCGAAGTGACGAGGATAGACTTAAACTTGAGGAATTGATGGCACTATGTATCAATTTACAAAATAGGGTTCTTGATTTAGAGAAGACAAAGGTCTCTCAACATAATGAGATTGCTAGTTTGAAAAGGAGGGTCAAGAAGCTTGAAAAGAAAAATAGGTCAAGAACGCATAAGCTAAAGAGATTATACAAAGTTGGTTTGACTGCTAGGGTAGAATCCTCTAGAGATGAAGAAAGTTTAGGTAAGGATGCATCCAAACAGGGGAGGATTAATGCTATTAATGCAGATGAAGAAATTACCCTAGTTAGTGTTCAAGATGATGTTGACAAAGAGATGTTTGATGTGGATGCTTTAAATGGCGAGGAGGTGTTTGTTGCAGGGAAAAATGAAAATGTTGTTGAAGAAGTAGTTGATGCTGCTCAAGTTAGTACTGCTGCAACAACTGTTACAATAACTACTAAAGAAATTACTTTGGCTCAAGCACTTGAAGCATTAAAAACTTCAAAACCCAAGGTGAAAGGGATTGTTTTTCAAGAGCCAGGTAAATCTACAACAACAACAACAATTTCTTCACAACAATCACAAGACAAGGGTAAAGGAATATTGATAGAACCTGTAGAGCCTATGAAGAAGAAAGATCTAATCAGGCTTGATGAAGAAGTTGCTTTAAAATTACAAGCTAAATTTGATGAAGAAGAAAGACTTGCAAGAGAGAAAGCTAAAAATGTAGAAGAAGCCAATATTTCCTTGATTGAAACATGGGATGATATACAAGAAAATATTGATGTTGATCATCAATTGGCTGAAAGATTGCAAGCACAAGAACAAGAAGAGTTGTCTGTTGAAGAAAAGGCTACATTATTTCAACAACTCTTAGAGAAAAGAAGAAAGCATTTTGCAGCTAAAAGAGCAGAAGAGAAAAGAAACAAACCACCAACAAAAGCTCAACAGAGAAAGATAATGTGTACTTACCTAAAGAACATGGAAGGATACAAGCTCAATGATTTGAAGTTGAAAGAGTTTGATTCTATTCAAGAGATGTTTGACAGAGCATTCAAGAGGGTAAATACATTTGAAGACTTTAGAACATAGTTGGTGGAGGGCAAAGAAAAGAGAGCAGGAACTGAGCTACCACAAGAGATTACAAAAAAGCTAAAGGTGGAAGATGACAAAGAAACAACAGAGATTAAAAAGTTAACGGAAATCATTCTAGATGAAGAAGAAGTAGCAATTGATGCTATTCCTTTGGCTGTTAAGTCTCCAAGTATTGTTGACTGGAAGATTCATAAAGAAGGAAGAAAAAGCTATTATTAAATAATAAGAGCTGATGGAAAATCTCAAATGTACATGATCTTTAGTCACATGCTTAAAAGTTTTGACAGGGAAGATTTGGAAACCTTGTACAAGTTGGTAAAAGCTAAATATGAGTCAACAAGACCAGTGGAAGACTTGGATTTGGTATTATGGAATGATTTGAAAATAATGTTTAAACCACATGTAGAAGATAATGATAGAGGAATCAACAAGACTACAAAGTGTTGAGTTGGAAGCTGTATGACTCCTGTGGAGTACATTTCTTGAGGATGCAACATATGCAGATTTATATGTTGGTAGAGAAGAAGTATCCTCTTATACCATCTACACTTACAATGATGTTGGAAAAGAAGCTTATGATTGACTATAAAAGTGAAATGACTTATCAGCTTCTTAAATTCATCATAAAATAGCTTAAGAAGTAAAGAAGTGTTTGGAAGAATCCTCCTGGTGTTGATGAAGCTTTAAATGAAGAAACTTGATGATTTTGAAGAAGAATATCAAGTTTAGGGGAAGATTGTTGGGATTAAAAGTCTTCTTGATGATGTTTGAATTACTGCTTCTCAAGTTTATGTTAATACTACTCTTATGAAGTTAGTGCTGCTCATGGACTTCAAAGAAACTATGCTAAGTGTTTACTACTGCTAGTACAAAGTTAGTACTGCTAGTGAATATTAGTACTACTAGTACAAAGTTAAAACTGCTCAGTTGAAGTTAATGCTGCTAGTGAAAGTTACTATTGCTAGTACAAAGACTGCTTGAAGTTAATGCTACTAAAAAGTTACTACTGCTCAAGAAAATATTCTAAGTAGTTAGTACTGCTAGTATTAAGTTAGTACTATTTGTTAGTACTACTTACTTGATATGTATTAGTTATTTATAGAAAAGATTTTATATACATAGAAAAGTATTGTAAGCCGAGTAAGACTCCTTGGTGTATAAAAGGAGGTCCTAGGGCATAGAGTTTTATACGTATCAAAATCATCTTTTATCAATCTTAGTTGTATAATTCATAACTTCAAGGTCTTTGTAACCCTAATACTTTAAGAGTATTCGTATTATTATCATTAATAATATTGAAGCTTATTTGTTTTAAATTACTGTTTCATTGATAATTCTTTTTAATGTTAGAGATTAGATTCCTCATAATCTTTAATACATTCAAACAAAGCTTTTACTATAGTTGTGTTAGATTTATCTAGTATAACTAATCCTTAAACAAGCTTAAGGATTTTGATCTATTGAAGTGGGATCAACACATAGAAATGACAAAGACAACCTAAGTTGGCATTCCCATAACGGTCAACTTCCTAATCATCCCAAATTTACATACTTTTACAAAAGTGGTGATATCGGCCACTTTATACAAAACTATACATCGTTGATTATTATTCACACATCAACGAATAATCGATCCTTCCAAGTATTTCATCAGTTTAAGTTTAGCGAACTGACTATCAATCATCCTTCTCTTTTTTGATGCATTTTCTATTTTTCCATTTTTTTTCTTTTTTCCATAACATAAATCTCGGTGCAATTTCACCGTCTTCACAATCATAATTTATCCGGATATTTTTTTCTTCCAACACTTCATCTTCAAACATAATACATAATCGTGAAAGTAGCAAAATACACGAGCTGCATATTTTCCCATTGCATTTTGCAATTTCCCGACCTAACCGGAGATAGAAAATTTCACTTTGACACAGGAAATACAAAACTTTACACAAAAGCAACTAGCAACTTTGATTAAGTAGGCTTAATCTACAGGGTAGGCTATGGTGTAAAGGTGTAACGAAATAGACATATGGTGTGAAAAAGTCAGGAATGGCTCAACATGTTTTTCTAGGGGATCTTACTCTTATAGTAAGAGTAAGCAAAGGGTTACACAGGGTTTAACTAACCAATGTAGTTAGTTAATTTTACAACATTTAAGCTATTTGGTGTATTCTTAGAAATTTACCAGTTAAAAATGTTTCTCCATCTAATTCCATAGTACTCATCGTTGTGGTCTCGAGTAATATACCAAGCCAAGTTCTAAAGTCCACTACATCACCAGCACACTCATAATTTTTGTGGAATTTTTAGTAAAAGTTTGGAAACGGAATAGGCTTAATTCTCACAATATGGTATTAAGCGTTATAGTGCGCGAGGTCATGTAACTAGTAATTTTTACAAAAGTTATGCTAGAAATTTTTTTAAATTTGGCATAATTTAAGCATATAGCATATTATTTGTAAAAGAAAGGACAAGTAGGTGTTCTAATTCTCCATCCCCCCACTTAGATTATTCAACTTTCTCGTTGTATAGAAAAAACAATTAAAGAAAACAAGTAATAGAATTAGAACTAGGAACTCCCCTGATATGTTGCTCGGGATGATTCTCCATTGGAGTTCTTAAGCAAAAGTGTTTTGATGAGGCGTCAGAATGCTCGTACGAGTTCAACACGCGTCTTTTTTAGAGTATACCATATCATCAATTTCTTCACAACAATGTCCTGCATGAAAGTTTAGAAGACAAAAGTAAAATTCCTATCTCAGATATATAATGGTTACAATGCAGGAAAATAATTAAATATACTGTACCAAGAGGTCAATACGCCGTATACTAAACCCAAGGATACACCGTATTGCATCCTATAAAAAAACAAATGTTTTAAAGTTTTGCAAAAATTAAATATAGAAATTAAAGACTGATAACGTCCAGACAAGTTTGATACGGCGTATCCATAGGGGTCTGATACGCCGTATTGAGTGTCTAGGAAGATAGACTCAATAAAACAATTAAAATTACAAATTTTCAAATACTTAAAAACAGTCGGGTTGTCTCTCGGTAAGCATTTTTGTTTTAGCCAATCGTTAAGTTTGACTTTTTCTTTCCCTTTATCAGCTTCTTCACACATGTCAATACTTTTTTCATGCAAATGCTTTTGAAATATTAAGCCCGAAATCAATCAATAAGCTATGTTGCTGAACTTACTGCCAGGCTTGATTCTATCACAACCAAACCAAAAATCATCACATCATAATACATAACAAAAGATAAAGAGTTTCAAATACATCATGATATGAATAATAAAAATGTACATAAAATCAAAAAGTGGAAGGGAGAGTGATCATGGATGTGGCTGCTGTGGGGCTGAGGTGCTGGCATCACCGGTCTTACGTCTAGTACATCTTTAGTAGGGCAACTGCGAGCTGCCTATGAGAGTGCTATCAAAGGCCTGGTAGGTACGATCACTGGCATCCATCAATTGAGTCATACAACTGACCATCCAGGTGGCAAACATGCTCTGATCAGTGATTGATCTAGCAACATCTCCTCGCAGCCCTACAATGCTTTGTCGCAGCTCTTGCACCTCCTCCTCGAGCCTGGAGACCCTCTGTTGTATAGTCCTGGGGGTAGGTGGTGGTGGCTAAGGTGCCTGCGCCGTGCAGATGCTGGACCAACCTAAGCACCCTCATCAACTGCAGGAGCATCCTCAGCGGCTCCAAAGGTACCAGCCGCAGCATCTGACTGCCTATCGGGTCTTGGGGCTACCCAAGCCCATGTATCATCAACCCTTATACAGATGTTGAGCCTCCCAAGCTCATGCAAATCAATCAACGAGAGCTCACAGGTAACCACTGACAATCCCCTCAATCCTTGACCACTAACCAGTCCAAAATGAGCTGCAAGACATCCAATGAAGTGACCCCTAGACAACCTAGCTCCACTCTTCCTCCCCTCAGCGTGCCTAAACAAGTACTGTGCCAATAGATACGAGACGTTAGCAGTCCCCCACTCCATGCTGCGAAGATAGAAGAGATCGACACTGGTCACCTTCTCAGGCACCTGCCCCCTGCCAAAAATACTGAAGGCTATCATCCCGTGGCATAGTCTCCTCATAGGGTCTCGGATGAAAACATAAAAAAGGGTAGGCCCTAAGAAGTCCCTGTCAGATGAGATCTTTATCTAATAATCCCTAAGATCTCCCTTGTCGGGGATCACTCTCTCACTACCCAGCTAGTAGGCTCCAAAACCAACCTCTGCCATCTCCTCCTTAGAATGTAAACCCAATGCTAAAATGAACTGCCTCTAAGTCATCCTCCTCCTAACTCCACCCAACTGAAAACATAAAGTGTCAACAACATCTAACCCCATCTTCGTATTGCTCATCCTACAGGTACTCAAAAACTCCAAAATAAGCTCCCGAACTAATGGTGCCCTGATCTTAAATAACATCCTTTACGCATGACTAGTAAATAACTCCTGCCCCATATCCTCAGTGTAAACCATCCTCAACCGATCACCCAGAGCCTGCCTTATCCTCTCTGTCAAACTGGTAAAATCTAGAATGTGTACCTTGTTAACTGACCTACCCTATATCATCTCAAGTCTCTACTCGTAGCTGTGCACTATATCCTTGCTATATCCCTCAACCTAGTACCTAAGCCATAGGTGCCTATGATCCCTAGATGGTAAAGGTGCCATATCTGCAAGTAACATTAATTAGTACACAGAAAAAGAAAATTTAACCATTATGTTCCAGGGGTAGATACGGCGTATAGGGAGAAATAAATACGCCAAATAAAGGTTTTATGAAGATACGGCGTATAGGAAATTATGCTAAAAGAATTTCAAAAGGGGTCAATACCCCGTATCCAAGCTAATGGATACGCCGTATAGGTTTTTAAATTTAGGGAAAAATCAATTGATACGCCGTATCCATTAGGGATGGATACGCCATATCGTATTAGCAGTAAAAAGAACGGGTCTCCTCTGTTTCTACCCGTTTGACCCTACTACTCTAATAGTCACAAATATGTGCTTCAATTATGTTATAAGACTTAATGGGGGAGGGGGCATACAATATGTATATGGGGTAAAATCACAATCCTTAACTCAAAATAAAACCCTAACCTAAATTCAATTCGAAAAGGGAAATAGAATAAAGTAACATACCTTACGATTTAGGAGTTAAGAAATAAAGAAACAAGGATTTAACTTTTCGGATTAAAAGGCGCAGTAAATTTTTGTTTGAAATGTGGAGTAAAAAGTATGTGGAGAACAATCTGGCATATATGCTGGGTTTTTATACCCACGCTTGATACGCCGTATAGGGAATTGTCTAATACGGCGTATTGGACAATAAATTGATATGGCATATAGGTGTACCTTAATACGCCATATTCATTCATGAAGACTAATTTTTCAAATATTTAACAAGGAAAAACGTAGCTTGGCCTCCGCAATATTTTTGTATGAACACCATCCTTATAATACCATTTGGGGTCAAACGGAATGCCGAACGGTAGATATAGATTCCTAAAAAGATTTAATGGTATCCCGTTGTTAAGATAATTCCAAGTCTCAATTTAATAATTAATTCTATAATAAAACTTCTTACATTGAAGATTTTTCTAATTTTACCGTGGCCTGTTTTCAGAGGCTTATCTGACCCTTTGGTATCGATGTTTATTGCATGTCTTCCTGAAGACTGTGTTACATTGATTTTATCATCATCAATGTCCTTTTTTGATTTGGGAAAAACTACGTTAAGAGGTAATGAATCATTAGAGTATAAAACATTTTTTTCTTTATCGTATTTGGATAATGAGGATTCATTATTTAAATCAGATTCTTCAATATGTTGAAAACTTACAGAGGGTTCAGTCAATTTAGACATTAGATTATCATTGTAAGTAATGGCAGGGAATTCATTCTCAAAATCTTGAAAGAAGTCTAAATTATCAAAATGACTAATTGCAGACTCTGGTGATGGAAATGAAGGCATATTGACTTTATCATTCTCATTTTCTGAATCCGTTTTCAAATTATCGACAGAAATTATTTGATAAGAAAATGAATTTTCGTCAAAAATTACCATGTAATCTTCATTGTCGGATTCGTCAAATGATATTCTAAAATAATTTTGTTTTTGTTAAGAGGACTTACCGTGGATTCACATGAGAGTGTTGCATCTGTGTCATCAAAGACTATAGCTAGGTATTCAGTTTTGAAGTTCGTGTCCTCATCTTCATAATATTCCATCTTACCGTATGTAGCAGTTTGCCAATTAAATGTTTGACCATGTCTTTGAGCTTTTTCTTCTTCGAGTCTGATGTATTCTTCCATAGTGATGTTTGGATCGTCCATGATAAACCTAGGCTGGAAATCAGAAACAAAGAAACGAACTACCAAGCAGAGTACTTTTGAAAACAATTAAATAATGTGGGAATTTAAACACACAATTAATCACACAATTAAATTAAATACAAACATAATTAAATTACACTAATTAAATTATTCTAAGCTAATGGTTAGAAATACTAATAAAATTAAAGGTAAAACTTTTTTACTCCCTGACAAAGGCGCCAAAAACTTGATGTGCTGTCGTGTAGGGTTAATTTATTGATTACCAAGTTTTAAATTTATATTTAGTCGACTTATCCTAAAACAACACTTTAACGGGCAGTGTACCTGATTGGGTAGAGTTTCATGGTAAGTAAGGTGTCGAACACTAAGAGCGAGGTTGTTAACCTTATATTCTTTTAGTATTTTAATTAATCTAATTAAGTTAATTCTAATTACTTGTTAAATCTATGCTAAACCTAGTTCTAAAGATAATATGGGGGGTTTCAGCCTGAGAGACTGGCATAGGTTTTATAGTGACAATAATCAATTCTAAACACAATAAACATGCAAGAAAACAATCAGAAGATAAAAGAGCGGTACAAGCCAAATGATAGAAAACTGTATTAGCCATATTAAATCCGATTAAACGCTGGTTTGTTTATTTAGTGCAATGATTTCTTATCTCGAAGCGGCATATCATTCTTAAGACTTAGGCGGGACATCATCCTAAGACCTAGACACGTTGAATCCTGTCACAATTAACGTATCCGCATAAAGCATCCTTTTAGTTTAATTATAATCTATCTAGGGATTAAAGCAATGGTGATCTTGTTAAACCCTAGCCCATCGGGACTTTACCCACTTACTGTTTGACGGTATTTTATATACTGGTAGTTCACTGTTCAAGTCTTTATCAATTAATTAAGAACATACTTGTTGAAACATTACGGGTCACCTGCCGGTCCAACTAAGCTCATAATTTAAAGACAAAGATAGAACATTATTTGTGATCCTATTGGTCCAGTAATATAAAACACGATATGGAGAGCTATCCCAGTATCTAGTTCACTTGTTAGGCGTAACTAGACCCAGTTGAATGATAGGTCGGATATTCAAATACGTAGACAAGTATCAAGTGATAAACATAATTAAACTTTCAACGATAAATTAAGAAATCGATTTTAAAACAAACCAAACATTAAACCTTCATTAAGATGGCTAATACCCAAGGGTATTAGCCCCTAACCTATTATAATTATACAAGCGTGATCAAATAACCAAGGTAAACTAAACATTTTTACCGAACGATACCAAAAATTAACTGATTAGAAGAGTATAGGAATTACGCTGTGTCTTCTATAGAATCATGATCGATGCTTGACATTTGGTTGCACTTTTTTCCTTCAGAAAATCATCTTTTATGAGTATGGTATAGAGAATATGATTTTGCACACTAAAAACTCATTTTTGAGTCTTCTATTTATAGTGTCTAAAAAAGACTGGATACGTCATATAAAGCTAGGTCAATACGGCGTATAGGGGTGTTTTCCTTGGAGTGCACGCTAAGTTTATAATAGTCAGATATAACTTCCTAAAATATATTTATTCACCAAATCTCTGAATAGTTATCCGGCTAGATATGTCATATTGGGTGACTTGGATACGCCATATTGGGAAGTGAAAATACGCGTTTTCTTATGAAGTCCAGGCGCCGATACGCCGTATCTTCTTCAGTGGATAGTGCGTATTGGTCAGAAATAAGCAATCTTTAAATATCATCATTTAAGCTCCAAAAAGTGCGTTTGATGAGGTGTCATTTTATATACTTTTTCGGGGTCGTTTAACCCCCTAAATCATGCTTTTATGCCCAAAATAGTTACTTAATCGTTTCTTTTCAGATATTTAGCATTTAGAAGGCATTTGGAGGAAATACACGTGACTTGGCCTCATTTGGAGAAGAAACGGACAATTCTACGGACCTACACCAACATTTATCAAGATTATGTTCTTAGAGGCTCGAGACAGCGTCACCAATTACACGTGACACCGTCACAACTTATCCTATAATGGTGTCACAAGATCTCACGACGGCGTCAGCTCGCACGACCCAACCCAAGATCTAGAATATTCTCTTTCGTGACGGCGTCACGATTAAAACACGACACCGTCACAGTGATTTATCTATATATACAAATCCGTTTTTAGGGTTTTAAGTGTGTAACTTTTAGGTAAAAGAAAGGGACGAACTCTAGTTTGTTTGGTAGCTATTTAGGACGATTTTAGGGCCTCAAAACCCTATTGTACTCCCTTCAATTCATGTTTTAATCAAGTAAGATTATCTTAATCATTCAATATGTCTTGTTGTTTGATTCATTATTGTTCTTGCTTTACTTATAACATGCTTGGCAAAACCCCTTATTGTGTTCATTTATGATTGTATGAAACCTAGAATGTAGATCTTAGTGGTGTTGCTTCTTATGATGAATATGCATGTTAGGTCTTAGAAAACTAGCTTTTGTCTGTATCGCTGTTGATATGCTAGGAAAACATGATTGTGTAGAAAAGACACCATCGAGTAACAATCTTCATACTACCTTGCCCCTTTTATGGTTGATCTACTTTTAATATATTTCAAATGTATTTAATATACTATTAGGGGCCTTGTAATAGTCTTCGTACTACCTTACTTATGCGTTGCCTTAACGGAATATTAAATAGACGATGGGTTTATGTAATTCGTTCATGACTTAGGAAATAGTTACATAAATCATCACGAGTCTGACAAAGCAACAACACTAGGAGAAGCAGTCTAGGGAGTAATACATGATTAAATGAATACAATCTTTTATTATATTGTTATCACCATTAGCATAGTTTAATATTTAGTTTAATAGCTAAAACCCAACCCACCTCTCAAATATATGATTTTACCTAATTTCATAAAATACAAAAATACAAAAATAATCTTCTTTCAACCCCTAGAACTCTGTTAGGCCGTGATCAAGCCTTCCCAACCTATTCCCCTAAAGAACGATAACAACCCCTAAGTCTTGCCTATACTACTACTACAACGATTAGGTACTCTGCCTAGGGAGTTATAAAACTTCTTGTAAGAAGTCCTACGATCCTCGCATCAAGTTTTTTGCGCCGCTGCGTGGGGAATAGTTAGGTTTTAATCATAGTTTAGCTTGGTTTTACTTGCTTGAATCCTTTCATGTAAGATTTAATTTCTACATATTAGCTTTCTCATAGTCTATCTTTTCTTTGTGCTATTTGTTTCATAACCCATTCTCGTTAACCACCATAGGAAACGAGAATCCTATCTGTACTCTTGGAGACTACTCCAAACCTAGTCATGAGGGCTACAGGAATACCATTGAGCTCCCCGTAGGGAACAACGTGGTACCTCTTTGATCTGACACCATCCGATTGGTGCAAAACGGATGCTCATTCCACGAACTTTGGTCCGAGGATCCAAACCAACACCTTAAGGATTTCTTAAAACTAGTGGACTCACTTGACCTTGACGGTGAAAATAGGGAAAGAACACGCTTGCATTTATTTCAATTTTCCCTTCGCGATCAAGCTAGCAATTGGCTTGAACGTCTTCTAGCAGGATCCATCACCACATAGAAGGATCTTACTACTCGTTTCCTTGCTCATTTCTTTCCATCAGGAAGGACCGCAGAACTCCACAATGATATACTGATGTTCCAACAACATCATGGAGAATCTCTATTAGAAGCATGGACTCATTTCAAGGACTTACTCTAAAAAGTCCCTTATCATGGCATAGACCTTTGGCTCTAAGTCTAAATTTTTTATGACCATGTCAATCCTGTCACAAGATGAACCATTGACCAATCGGCCGGTGGTAAGCTTCGTGGCCTAAACGATGAAGAATCCTGGGCATTATTAGAGGACCTCGCCCTTTATGACAACGAAAATTGGAATGACCCAAGAGATTTCTCTAAGCCAGTCAAGGCAATCGCTCTACCTTAAGATGTCCCGAGTACATCTGACTGCCGTCTAATTGAGCTTGAAAATCAAGTCTAATGCTTGATGGAAGCTCATCTTGCTCCGAAACAACCTACTCAAGTAAACAAAATCACTACCACATGTGAAATTTGTAGTGGTCCTCACGGCACTCAGTATTGCATGGAAGATCCCAAACAAGCCTTTGTTGAATACGCATCCTCGCGTACTGATGAAGCGGGAGGTAAGTGGTATACTTTCAAGCCCAAGGAAAGCAATCTTGGTGACACCTATAATCCATCATAGAGAAGTCATTTGAACCTTAGGTGGAGACAACTCCAAAATTCTCAAAATAATTTTTCAAACCCACCTAACCGGTTTTAACCTAACAGTTCAATCCCAAACTGTTCCTTTAACAACCGTCCTTAAAGCTTTAACAATCAGTTAAATCTGGAAGGATTGGTATCCAACTTCATGGCATCTCAAGATGCTAGACTATCCAAGTTTGAAGCTGATTTCAAACAACAGCAAAATGAGATGACTAACAAAATCGACACAGTGTTGCAGGCCATCACCGATCAAATAGCGGGAGCCCTACCTAGCGATACGGTCAAGAACCTAAAACTGAGTGCTTCCCTAGTTTTGTCTGCTCGTTTTTACCCAACAATTGATATTCAATGCTCATCTCACCCCTCTATTCAATCAATGCTATCAAAGCACATTCTAAGGAGACAAACATTTCCTAGGCAAGCCTGCTACAGACCGAGATGGAAATCAAACCGCAACACCCGAAAGAACCCGAAACAACTCTTGAAGATGAGTTCTAGGATCTGCATCTTAACCTACCAGTTCTTGAAGTCCTAGCTCACACTCCAATCTATAACACTATATTGGATAAATACGTAAAGAGCTTAGAACTAGGCAAAAATATATCAGTATTTGTCCAAGGTAAAGTACCTGCAAAGATGGAAGACCCCGGAGTACTCACTCTACCTTGTAGATTAGGGGACTCAAAACCTTTCAAAACCTTGGCCGACCTAGGATCATTCATAAACATAATCCCACTTTACCTCTTCAAAAAGCTTAACATTAGACTGTTAGAAGAGACTGACCATATCTTTGGATTGGCTGACGGAACCAAGTACTACCCCGTTGGA
>BQNB010050207.1:0-41626 GCA_026074375.1 Tanacetum coccineum | reverse complement strand
GATGCCTTCTGCTAGATCATAAAGCACAGCGAATGGTAGCAAACCAAAACCTAGGATAAGTAACCAAAAGTCTAGGAATTCGCCTGCATCTAAGAGTAGTTGCGTTACAATAAACACTGTGCCCATAGCAGAACACTCTAGGAATTCTAGAAATTTTTCTGACTCTAAACATTTTATTTGCTCGACATGTCAGAAATGTGTCTTTAATGCAAATCATGATCATTATGTAACAAAATTCCTGAATGAGGTCAACTCGCGTGCTAAGGTTCCATCCAATTAGACAACGAACATAAACAAACCCGTAGAGCAAACAAGTTTTACAAAAAAACCAAAAAGACAAGTCACAAAAGGACATAGCATTTCAATCAAAAAGACTTTCGTTGTGCATGAGAAAACAATGACTCCTAGATCTTGTCTTAGGTAGAAATCGACGGGTAAAATTTTCAAGACAGTTGGTCTTAGGTGGGTTCCTACTTGAAAGATATTCACATCTAGCACAACAAAGGTTGACAGTGAACCCACAAATAGTTCAAATGAAGATATCACTAACAAATATGAATGCGAACAAACTCTTGATGTCAGTGCAGATACTCTTAACTTAAGTGCAAGTACATCTTTCAATCCCAAAAAGGAAGGACTTAGAGTTTGGTTGCTGAAAAGACTGATATCTCAGAAACTAGGGCTTTAAGGAATTTTGATATGATGAACAAGTAATGACTTCTAATCATAACAGTTCAGAACTCGAAATTCACAACCACATCAATGAACCATCTAGTTCAAAGATGGTTCCAAAAGTTGTTCCTTTAGCAGATACAACAGCTCCGTCAAAACAAGAGTTGGATCTTCTATTCGGTCCTTTGTACGATGAATTTTTCACTGTAGGTACTTCATGTGTCAACAAATCTTCTTCTCCCACCGACAATTCTACACAACAAGACACACCATCTTCAGCGACTGCTCAATCTACAACAGAACTGATCACTCCAACTACAACAATCACTGCTAAGGACAACATGTAAATATTTAAAAAAAGCAAAATACAAAAATATAAAATTTCAAAAAGAAAATACAAAATCAAAAAATTCCAAAAAGAATCTTCTCGACATGTCTCTTGGAATCGATAACATTTACGTACCTAGAAATGTCGATTAACATTGAAACGGGTGTGTAAATGAAGTTCGATTAAGAGTTTCAAATGCTTTCAAAACATGTCATTTCTTTGGGTTAATGGCATTTAATAGCAACGTACTTTCTCATTTGAGCCATTATCAGACACGAACCCAAAAAAGTACCACAATACCCATCCAACTTTCAAATTCTAATTCATTATCATACGTTTTAGAGTCATCTCTTGCACCGTTAGTCCTTTTGACTAACGACCGTTTGTAATTAACTCAAAAATATGTTTTCTTTTTCTTTTCTAGTTATCTTTTTCTTTTCTAAAAAATATGTTTTCTTTTTCTTGCACCGTTAGTCCTTTATCCGTTTTTATATATATATTTCTATGCATTTTTATACACGTATGATAATTAAATAATAAGAAAATTTAAAAAATAATTAGAAAAGAAAAAGAAAACATATTTTTGAGTTAATTACAAACGGTCGTTAGTCAAAAGGACTAACGGTGCAAGAGATGACTCTAAAACGTATGATAATGAATCAGAATTTGAAAGTTAGATGGGTATTGTGGTACTTTTTTGGGTTCGTGTCTGATAATGGCTCAAATGAGAAAGTACGTTGCTATTAAATGCCATTAACCCTTCTATTTTTCTTTATGACTTGTAATTGCTCTCAGATTGCAACTCGGACCCGAACGACAAAGAAGAGTGTACGTGTCAGTGTACTTATCCTTAGTGTTAGAAGAGAAGTCTTCTAACATGATGTTTTTCAAAATGTTGAACACAATTTTCAAGAATTTCTCAATGACAATTTATAATCTTTCAAAATTGTATGTTTAACACTCCATCCCTCATCAAGTTTTACAAGACAATTCTTCTACATTTGGTGTCATTTTCAAAATGAGTCAATGTTTAAGGGGGAGTTTTTTGAAAAACAAAGTTTTAATAATTTTGGATACATCATAACATGACATTTTATGTATTCAAAACGTTATCAAAAATCTCTTAATAACAAATCTGTAATAATAATGACTACTCAATAGATTGTATGTTATAAGATGATTTAGTGGTCGAGCATAATTTTTCAAGAATTCTTCAATGACAATTCATAATCTTTCAAACTTGTGTGCTCAACAATGCTAACCCTCAATTTTATATTCATTTTACAACTTGGTATCATTTTTTTTGGTGTCAAACATATGTAAAATTGAGGGGGAGCAAGTTAATGTTCCATATAATTCATGCTAAGTATAAAAGTTTTCTTCACAAGATTTTCATGACAAATTTTAATCACATGGTATTTTAAAAACTAAATGAATTAGTTTTTAAAATAAAGGGAGAAATGTAATTAAAATGTGATCTTGAAAATAATAAGTGATCTAAACGACTCACAGTGCTTTATACTCTTCGAAAAAGGTTTTATGGTTACGATCTTATACCCAATAACATCTTAATTCATGACAATTCTGAAGTCATAAGGTGGTTAGGTTAGGAATCAGTCCTATGATCCAACCAGAACCGGAGGGATCTACCCAAGGACACTCTATAGTTAGAAATAGCAGTCCTTAGGTATGATTAGAGATGAATGAGAATAAGGGAATAATGCCGACTAAGATTGAGCTAACACTAGAACAATCACAACAAGGTGTTCGTAATGACGTCTTGGTAAGCATTGAAGGGGTTGAAGAATGAAAAAGAAATGTATGGATAAAGGGTTTAAAGAAAGCAACCCTCCATATACCTAGTGATGCAATACACAACCCTCCCCAGCCATTCAAGTTTCTCTCAATAGAAACTTATCTCATTTGTCACGGAGATACACATGACTTGACTTTCTTACTCTGAGTTAGTTGATATTGAATAGGTGGCAGTCTGCTCCAGCCTCTGAGTACTAAAACCAAAACGCACTAATCGAGTCTAGAGCCAAGAGATCAATAAAATAAATCTCATTAGGACACATTCCATTACAAACACTTGTTAAACATCATCAAGTTCACAAGCTATTAACAAGAGTCCTACGCATTATCCTTGTGATTTTGCCAGAACATCCGAGTGATACTTAAGTATTCATCGTGAAGATGGAAATCCTGCTTGAGCCAACATCAAACAAGCTCTTGGTAGGTGACTTGCGAGATCCTATGTGGATCAAACTTGTGATAACTGGATATCGATTTGGTCCAGTAAATGAATTGACAACTCAATCAGAAAGATAGTAACTATCTTATTCACTCATATCTTGTTGTCTGCTTTGAGACGTTCTACTATTGACAACAAGCAAGCATGGTGAATCTAATACATCTATGTTAGAAGATCCTACGCTTTGAGCTGGAAACCCTGTCAAGGAGGTTCTTCCAAATTGAACCTACCTGATCACAGGTACAGTATTTATACTGTTAAACGGTCCTCACGGAACCGAAGGTTAATGCAACCGAATCTCAACGAATGACAAAGCCATATTCGTCCATATCTGCTATTTATCACTAACATTTAATGCAGGTATAAACGATGGTGTTGCAGCCTCATTCTAGCAGAGTCCGATTCATTACCACATGCTCATGCTCTATCTACAAAGACATACTATAAGCATCAAGATTCAAGAATCAAGAAACCTCAAGAATTAAAGACAAAGACTTCCGCAAACTCTGATATTAAAGATAACTCCTCAAAACCCAAGCTTCAAGAGAGATTATTAGAGAGCTTTCAAGATGACGCAAAGTATGTGCATGTTGGTCAAGACACATGATCGCAAGTTGGCAAAGACGATAAAGACAAACAAGGAAAAGATTTAGAGATCTCAAAATCAAAAACGAAATCAAAAGACAATGATAAAGGCTCAAGATCAAAGATCACACAACATGAAGGGACAAGCCTACAACATAATAAAGACCAAAGATTCAAGAACTCAATGACAAAGCAATCTCAAAAAGTTCAAGGAAGCAAGATTCAAGATCGCACCTCAGGAATTCGAAGACCACACATTAAAGGAGACTGTTAGCCTCAAATATGTCTATGAACATGGAAGCTCAGAATCTGCAGGATACCTCCATAAGGAAACCTCGCTTCAGGGGAGATTGTTAGCCTTAAAATATTGAGTCAAACAAGAAAGCTCGACTATTAATCATGGAAGCTCGGACTTTATTTGATATATGTTGTAATAGGCTAGAAATGGGAAACAGGCTCGAGACTTAATCTAATATTGTACGTGTTTCGGACTAAGGTCCAAAGTAAACCCGAGCTCGACCCAATAGACAAATCTTACGGCCTATTAAAGCCTTTTTAGGCAGGCCACATTTAGGATATAAATACCCCTCTCCAAGTGTGGAGAGGGTGTTGGTCTTATTTGTATTTTTTACAAGTTTAATCAACCATCTTTTTCTTTCTTACTTTCTCTCTCTAAACTTCTCTCTACTATTCTTCCTTTTCTCCTATCTTATTTTCTTGGTTACCATGGTGAAGTGAAAGTGATTGCGTGGTCCCAACATAGTGTGATAACTGTTGTTGTAAGCCGTACTTATATCCAATTGAGTACCTAGAGCTTTGTTTAGCGATTGCCAGAATTGAGATGTAAATCTACCAACTCGATCAGAAATAATCAAAACGGGTACACTATGCTTTGAGACAACTTCCTTCAAGTATTGTCTCATCAACTTTTCAATTGAGTCATTTTCTTTCATTGGCAAGAAATGAGCGGATTTAGTGAGTCGGTCAACAATTACCCAAATTGTATCCTGACCAATTGACGTCTTTGGCAACTTAGTAATGAAATCCATAGTAATGTTATCCCACTTCCATCCTGGGATCACAGGTTGAATCAATAAACCGGATGGTTTTTGGTATTCAGCCTTGACCATAGCACAAGTCAAACACTTACTGACATAGGTGGCAATCTTGGCTTTCATATTAGGCCACCAGTACAGCTTCTTCAAATCTTGATACATCTTATCCGATCCACGATGTATTGAATATTTTGACTTATGCGACTCATGCATAATCAACTCCCTTAAGTTACTAAGATTAGGTATCCAGCTTCTTCCATTCAAACATAATGTTCCATCAACACGCGGCTCTAGAATCATACCACACAAATCTTCGGTTCCATAATTCTCTTCTTTCTTTGCCTCGATTTAAGCATTCAGAATTTGCACAGGTAGATTCATACTAATCGTCATAACTAAAGCTCAAACTCGTAGTGGCTTGATCCGTTCCTTTCGGCTCAAGGCATCCGCCACCACGTTTGGTTTTCCTGGATGATAACGAATCTCACAATCGTAATCACTTAGCAGTTCTAACCATCTACGTTGTCTCATGTTCAACTCCTTTTGATCTAGAATATGTTGCAAACTCTTATGATCAGTAAACACAACGTACTTCGTGCCGTATAAGTAATGTCTCCACATCTTGAGAGCGAACACTACAGCTCCTAATTCTAAATCATGTGTCGTGTAGTTCTTCTCGTGGATCTTGAGTTGGCGGGATGCATAAGCTATGACTCTCTCCTTCTGCATCAACACCACGCCCAAACCTTTGTGAAAAGCATCACAATAAACCACAAAGTTTTCACTTCCTTCAGGCAATGCCAAAATCGGTGCACTACACAACTTTTGCTTCAATGTCTGAAATGCAGCCTCTTCCTTTTCACTCAATCAAATTTCACGCTCTTCTGAGTTAATTTGGTCATAGGTTTAGCAATCTTCAAGAAGCCTTCAATAAACCTTTGGTAATAACCATCAAGACCTAAAAATTGACGAATCTCAGTCAGAGTCTTGGGCGATGCCCAATCTGTAATTGATTCTGTCTTAGCCGGGTCTACATAAATTCCTTCTCTATCAATTACGTGACCGAGAAATTATACCTTAGAAAGCTAAAAATTTCACTTTGAAAACTTGGCATATAATTCTTCCTACTTAAGTAACTCTAGAATTTGCTTAAGATGTCCTTCATGTTCCACTTTGTTCCTTGAGTATATCAAAATATCATCTATGAACACAATAACAAATTTATCCAAGAATGGTTTGCACACCTGATTCATTAAATCCATGAATACCGTCGGTGCATTTGTTAATCAAAAAGGCATTACTTGAAACTCGTAATGACCATAGCATGTCCTAAACGCCGTCTTTAGAATATCCTTGTCACGAACTCTGAGTTGGTGATAACCAGACCTCAAGTCGATCTTCGAGTAGACACTTGATCCTTGCAGCTGGTCAAACAAGTCATCGATTCTCGGGAGTGGGTATCGATTTTTAACAGTAAGCTTGTTCAGTTCACGGTAATCGATACACATCCGAAAAGATCCATCTTTCTTTTTGACAAACAAGACCGGAGCTCCCCATGGTGAAGAACTTGGCCTTATAAATTCTTTGTTAGAAATTTCTTGCAGTTGCGCAAACAGTTCTTGCATTTTCGACATACCAAGTCTATAAGGGGCTCGTGCCACAGGTGCAGCACCAGCGACTAAGTCAATTTGAAATTCAACTTGTCACGCAGGTGGTAATCCAGGCAAGTCTTCTGGAAAGACTTCCAGAAATCTCCGTACAATTGGCACGTCCTCCAGTCGCTTCTCCTTCGACTTAACTTTTGTTTCCTTCTTTGTAAATTGCGCCAGAAATACTTGACAACCTTTCTTCATATACTTCTGAGTCTTCGTACATGATATGATACTCAATGTCGATTTCTTCCCCTTATCACTCCTATCTCCTTGAACGATCAGAATTTCGTCTCCAAAAGGAATACGTACTATCTTCTCGTCACAGACAATCACCGCATGATTATTCGCCAACCAATCCATACCGATGATGACATTAAAACTACCGAGCTCTACGGGCATTAAATCAATGTTGAACGGATGATCTAATAATCATATGGTACAACCTCTAAGCATAGTATTTGTTTCGGCAATCTTTCTGTCAGCTAATTCGACAGCATAACTAACGTCTAAGGTATCGGGGATTATATCAAGCAAGGTACTAAAAGTAGTCGACATGAAACTTCGATCGGCACCCAAATCAAATAATACAGAAGCATAATGGTTGTTGAGAAGAAACGTACCCGTGACAACGTTGGATCCTGGGTTTGCATCTCCTCCACCAATAGTATAAGCTTTCCCTCTAGCTTCAAGAATAACATGCTTGTTTCCATGAATCTAATTCTTCAGTTTGGGGCAATCCTTCTTGAAATGCCTTTGCCTTCCACATTCAAAGCATGTGACAATCCTTTGATTCACCATTGGGCCCTCTAATTAACTGCGGCGGGAACTATAAGATTAAAATCCCTGGTCATATGACCAATCTTTCCACAACTTATACACTTTACAGTACATGGTGTAACTTGCACTTGTTGCAAAGAGGGTGAGGTCCAACATAAACTCTACTTTCATTACCACTAGTCGTACATGCTCTGGCCACATTTGATCCTCCAACATTCTGCCTCTTAAACGGGGTTGTTGTGCACGGTTTTCCCTTTGATTTCTCTCAAAATTTCTTTTGTTCTCAGCACTCCTAATTGCATAACCTTTCAACTTTTAGTCCATCAAACTGTTAGCAAATCGAATTGCATCCTGGAGTCTTGTTGGTTCAGCAGACATCACATTCCCTTGAATGTTGTCAGGGAGACCTCCAACATACCTCTCAATTCGGTCTTCCTCTCCTGGAACCATTCTAGTATACAACAGAGTCAACTCTTGAAATCTCTGAGTATAAGCAGCCAAATTATTGTTCTTCACAGTAAAGTTCCACAATTCAGTTTCCATTTTCTATATCTCGTTCCTTGGACAATACACTTCCATCATCAACTTCATAACATCTCTCCATGTCATAGCAAACGCAGCATCAACTCCAACTGTCCTTTTGTGTGAATTCCACCAAGTTAATGCACTATCTAGCAAAGTGCAAGTGGCATACTTAACTTGATACACTTCTGGACAATTGCTGATGTGTAATAATGTTTCCATCTTCTCAAACCATCTTGTCAGACCTACAACTCCTTCAGTCCCTTTGAAGTTGAGCGGTTGACACTTCATAAAGTCTTGATAGGTACACACACGAGCAACTGGCATAGCACCTCTACCATTCTCATTTAGATTTCCATTTTTGTTGTTTCCTCCATCTTTATGGTTTCCATTCCCATTTCCACCATTTCCATTCTCGCCGTCATTGCCATTTTGGCTTTGACTTTCGGCCTCGAGAGCGTTAGCAGCATGGGTTGCCTCATAGTTAGCCAATGCTCCAGCCACTCACTGGGCAATGAGCTCTTCGATTGCTTCAGGGGTCATTCCGAAACGTGTGATAGTCATGTCCTAAACACAAGACATAGCACATGATGAGATTCGAAACGGTATACGGCGACTTATAACGAGAATTAAATACATAATATGAAATAAAATATAATAACAACACGTTTTTCCAGAACTAATAAATAACAATATCATGTTTAAGATGAACACATGATGGAATAGTAGAATAAGATTTCATATATATATAAGAATCGAATTCGGTTACAATCAACCCATGACGGGGTACTTGATTTACAATATTTCTACTACTAACATCTACCTAACCATCAGTCTAATGTCTTACATAACCATGGTACTACCAAACTAAGGGCAAAATCCTAAACGCCTCTCAATAAACGACTGTAATATCCTAAGTCTCCTCCGAGCATCATCACGATCCCTACGAATCTGACAAAACTCCTCCTGTGAAAGTGCCATGTGATGGCGAAGACTGTCAACCCGATCTCTCTCGATACACAACAAAGCTCGAACCCTTAGGTTTTCCCGTCCTAACCTCCTAATCCTATCAGTCAAACCAGCTCTCTCTTCGCTAGCCATCAACTGACCAGCCTCCAACTATCTCTAAGCAGTCTCAAACTCAGTAATCCTATCAAGAGGAACCTCTGACATGTAGTGAACTATATCATAAAGAGTACCCTCAAGATCAGGAACATCTCCTCTAGTGGACTCAGAAATACCACCAGTAACCAATGGCTCTACAGCCATCTCCATCGTACCTCCCGCACTGGCTTCTGCCTCAAACTCCTCTTCATCCTCCCTAATATCACTAGCAGCAATCTCAACTCCCATACCTATACCATCCTCAGTATGAGCTCCAACTCCATCACCAATACCCAAATCTACAACAGCCTCTGCATCAGCAGTACCAATCTCCATATGCTCCTCTTTGCTATCCTCGGGTGAGTATGAATCTCTAAACCTCTTGCGAGGTGGTAAAAGATCAACATGAGTAGGGGCTATCGATCTCGAAACAAGAGTAGATGACGGTACTAAAGTAGTAGGGGATCTGCATCTCTTGCGAGATGGTCCAACAGAAAGTGAAGATGAATCCAATGATCTCTCAGAAGATGAATTTAAGGATGACTCTAATGTCGTCGGTGGGTAAGGAGTAGATAGTGGTACAGACCTCCAACCACTAAATGCCTCACTATATCGTGGAGTCATAGCCGGGGGATAAACCAACCTAGACGATGCAACTCTAGTCGATGGTCCTGAATGAGTCTGACCTGATGCATCACACCCTAAAGAATGAACTGAAGATGTGTCTGACAATGAATCTAAAGGTAAACCCAAAAAAGTATATGATAAAGAATCCGAAGATAAACCAGAAGAAGATGAGTCTGAAGTAAAGTCTGGTGAAGAATGACGATCCGATGAATGATAAGATACACGTCTCCATGTAAGTCTGCGAGCAGGAAAAGGTCCAACTCTCTTCCTTACAGTCAACAACTTACACGGCCCATTAGGATGGGTGCGGTAAGGTCGACCGAAAGGAATAGCCTCACCAGGTCGGATAAGAATCGCTAGTTGTCGACGAATTCTGGGTGGGGCAACAACAGGAGCAACGGGAAAATCATATGATGGTGCAAATGTGTCGTGAAATGATGATAGTGACGGTGAGGATAGCCTAGATGTGACCCTGTCCCTTTACCTTGAAACCATAACATCATGATCGGCTAAAGACTCATGCCTCTCGGGTCTTTGCTCAGCATCAGATGATGGTGCAAATGTGTCATGAAATGATGATCCTAATGGTGAGGATGGTCTAGATGTGACCCTGTCCCTCTATCTCGAAACCATAACATCATGAACAGCTAGAGACTCATGCCTCTCGGGTCTCTGTTCAACAGGATCAAACTCGTTGTCTGCCTCCGAGTCATCAGAACACAAGAAGGGTGAAACCAATGGTAACTCTGGTGCTGGAGGTAAGAAATCCTCTGATGGATCAGAATTAGAAGACGAATAATCCACCAAATCAAGCACTCCGGCAGGTGAGGTGACATAAACTCCTCCCACCTCCGGTGCAACTAAGGGACCAACAGGTACAATGGGAACCTCAGCAAGAACCATAGGGATAACAGGGATAATGGCAGGAATAGCGCCAAAAAGAATCACTCGTGGGACATGAGAACCCACACTCTCCTCAGACGAATCCGACAGAACAGGAATAACAGGAGCTACCATAACCTGCACAAGCAAAAGTTTATATAAATCTCTTTATATGAAACCATGCCAAGTGCGTGCAATGCCGAGAAAATAAGTATTGACAAAATATAATGCCTAAAAACATTAATAATATTTTTTCACATCTTTACGTTTTGATAATCATAAAATATAAAAACGTTAAACCTAAAATTAAACATAAACAAGTATTTAGTAGTAAATTCTCATTTTAACAATTACATCACTTAAAGGTATGAATAAATAAATGCTTAATGGATTTTATGATCAAAGGAAATTTTTATTCAACCTCAAACTTTTATAAAATGTTGTAACATGTTTATAAACTTACAAAACATTTTCTACATTTAAAAGAAATGTTTTATTCAAAATAAACATTTTGAATTTCAAATTTTCGTTTTCACATCTTTACGTTTGACAAACACAAAATAAAAAAACCGTTTAACGTAAAATTAAACGTAAACAAGTATTTAGTGTAAATATTCATTTCAACTATAGCACTCCAAGGTATGAGTAAACAAATGCCTTGATGCTTTAGATCAAGGAAACTTTATAAAATGGATGTAAAACTATTTATAACACCACAAAACATTTTTTACATTTAAAAGAAATGTTTTATTCAAAATAAACATTTTGAATTTCAAATTTTCAGACCTAAAATGGCTAGAAATGGTCCAGTAAATCACCTCGCCCAGAATAGGAACAAAAAGGGAGCGTTCTGAATAAGGGGTGGCCCCATAATTACATGGGCGACTCCCTTAATTTTAATGGACTGACACCCTATTTAAGGGGCCGGCCATAGACTCCGCTCCTCCTTTTTGTCCTATAAATACTGGACTATTCCCCAACATTTTTCTCACCTTTTGCACTCATTCTTTCTGCTTAAAACAGCCCACATATCCTCTCTAAAATCCTTTGATCATTTAATCATTTAGCTTTGTTTCCAAGTGATCCAAGCTCAATTCCTCAAGTGCAAGAGAAGAATACTTCCATCATCTAGTGAAGAAGTATTACACCCCAAAATCCATATTGCAATCTTGTTGCATCCATATCATACCTTGTAAATCTTTTGTAAATCTTGTAAAGTTGTGTAGTTGTTAGGATTTGGTGATTGTTGTAAGTATAGTTGGATCTTGGTGATCCTTTTTAGTAGTGTTAGATAGTTGTGATATAAGTAGTGTGGTGAGAAGAAGTTGTGAAGGTGTGAAGTTGTGAAGATTGAAGAAGTTGTGTAGTCGTGATCAAGGTGTGAAGATAAGTTGTGTAGTGAAGTTGTGAAGTAGTTGTGAAGTTGTGAAGTCGTGAACTAGTCGTGAAGTTGTGTTGTGATAGATTGGTTCTAGCTAAGATTAGAACTCGACATCTAGCTTAGTGTCGGAAATTGATATAAGCAACGTTGTGTACGGTTTTCTCCGCCATAAGGGAGCTTGTTGACATAGTGAAGAAAACTCTCGAGTTTGGTGCTCGGGGAGTGGAGTAGGCCGAAGAAGAGCTTCGTAACCGAACCACTATAAATCCTTGTGTTGCGGTTTGATCTTTCCAACTCTTATCTTTTATTTACTTCTACATATTTACATTGTTCATATTGTGCAAGTATTGAATTCACAAAAAGTCGAATCTAAGTTTTTATAAACAAATTTTAAATATTAAATTAAAAAGCGGTAAACTATTCAACCCCCCTTCTAGTTTTCCACAATTGGTATCAGAGCCACGTTAAACAAGATTTTTAAAATAAATTGTATTTTAAAACTTGAATCGATCTATGGAATCGGAAAAATATTTAGAAGGGCAATCTATGCAAAGACCACCACTTTTTGAAAGTGATGGATTTATTTATTGGAAAAATAGATTCGAAACTTATGTGAAGTCAAAAGATCTAGATCTTTGGCATGTTATTACCGATGGTGATTTTCCTCCTATTCAATTTAATCCCGAAACTAAAAAGGATGAAATTGTATCTTTTCATAAACAAGATGATGATCTTAAAAAGAAACTTGCAAAAAATAATGAAGCTAAAATGGTAATTTATAATGCTTTGCCACGTAAAGAATACGAAAGAATTTTTATGTGTCAAACCGCAAAAGAAATTTGGGATACTTTACTAATCACTCATCAAGGTAATAATCAAGTCAAAGCTAACAAAATAGATCTCCTTGTTCAACAATATGAACAATTTATGATTCCGGAAGAGGAATCAATAGATAATGCCTTTGCTAAATTTAACACTATTATTACTAGTCTAAAAGCACTTGATGAAAGTTTTTCTAGCAAGAATTGTGTTAGGAAATTTCTTAGGGCACTACATTCAAAATGGCACGCGAAACTCACGGCGATTGAAGAATCAAAGAATCTAACAACCTTATCTCTTGACGAACTAATTGGAAACTTGAAAGTTTATGAAGAAGTAATTAAGAAAGATGTAGAAACGGTTAAAGGCAAGAAAGAACAAAGTAGATCACTTGCATTAAAAGTGAAAAAGGAAGTAAGTGATGAAGATAGCTCAAGTTCCGATAGTGAAGACGAAGAGTATGCTATGGCCATAAAGGAATTCAAGAAATTCTTCAAGAGACGAGGAAGATTTGCAAGACAACCACGAGGCGATAGAAAAACATTCCAAAGAAGTAGAAATGATGGTTATGATAAAAGTGAAAGAAAATGTTTTAGATGTGGTGACCCAAATCATTTCATTGGAGAATGTTCAAAGCCGCCAAAGAACACCGATCAAAGAGCATTCATTGGAGGAGTATGGAGCGACAATGGAGAAGATGAGGTGGAAAAGACTAAAGATGAAGCTTGCCTTGTAGCTCAAGCGCCCGATGAAATATGCTTAGGAGTAAACTTGGAACCCGATGAATGGATTAAAGATAGTGGATGTTCAAAACACATGACCGGTAATCGAAAGTTGTTTTCTTCATACAAAGCATACAACGGAGGTAACGTAATTTTCGGAAGCAACTTACGCGGTAAAATCATAGGCAAAGGTACGATTTCTCAAGACTCCTTAATAATTGAAAATGTTGAGCACGTAGATAACTTAACTTATAACTTGCTTAGTATAGGTCAAATATGTGATAATAAGTGCAAAGTAATATTTACCGAACACGATAGCGAAATAATCAAAAACGAAAAAGTTATAGGTAAAGGAATTAGGAAAGGAGGATTATATGTAATGAAACTAGGAAATAAACCGGAAGACAAAATATGCCTTGCAACATTAGACGAAAATTCCACACTATGGCATAGAAGATTAGGTCATGCTAATATGCAACTAATTCAATCATTAGCGTCTAAAGAATTAGTTAGAAATCTACCTAAACTTAAATACGACCAACATTTTTGTGATGCTTGCAAAGTTGGAAAGCAAGCTCACGTAAGTCACAAGGCCAAAAATATAGTCTCAACAACTAGATGCTTAGAACTACTTCACATGGATTTGTTTGGCCCCTCCGCCATACGAAGCTATGGAGGAAATCGTTATACCTTAGTAATTGTAGATGACTATTCTCGATACACTTGGACTAGATTCTTAGCAAATAAAACCGAAGCCTTCGAAGAATTTGAAATATTTAGCAAAATGATCCAAAACAAATTAGGATGTTCTATTGTATCAATTAGAACGGATCATGGTCGGGAATTTGATAATGAAGTACAATTTGGAAAATATTGTGATTTAAATGGGATATCTCACAATTTTTCCGCTCCTCGTACTCCACAATCAAATGGGGTAGTAGAACGAAAAAATCGCACCTTACAAGAAATGAGTAGAACCATGTTAAATGAACAATCCATTCCTCAAAAATTTTGGTGCAATGCGATCGATACATCAACTTATATAATTAATAGAGTTTCTATTAGACGTATTTTGGGAAAAACTCCATACGAGTTGTTAAGAGGAAGGAAACCAAACCTTAACTATTTTAGAGTATTCGGAAGTAAATGTTTTATTCTTAATACAAAAGATTACCTAACCAAGTTCGACCCAAAGTCGTATGAAGGTGTTTTCCTAGGATATTCGCAAAATAGTAAAGCTTACATAATACTTAACAAACAAACAATGAAAGTAGAAGAATCATTAAATGTAACTTTCGATGAGACTCCTCCTCCACCTAAAACATCACCATTGGAAGATGATGAATTAGTCGAAGAAGAAGCTATTGAGGTTAGTAAAACAAAACCCATAGGCAATGATCTTGAAGACATTTCATTAGAAAATAATCAAATAATAAACATTAAAGAATCTAAAAGTCATCCCCTAGAAAATGTTATTGGTAATCTAAATCAAAGAACACTTAGGTCGCAAGCTCAAGAGAAAAGCAATTTCTTTTGCTTTATTTCAACAATAGAACCTAAAAATATAAATGAGGCACTAAAAGATGAAAATTGGGTAATGGCCATGCAAGAGGAACTAAATCAATTTATAACAAATGATGTTTGGGAACTAGTCCCAAATCCCATGGATATGACCATTATAGGAACAAAATGGGTATATAGAAATAAACTCGATGAAAATGGGGTCGTAACAAGAAACAAAGCTAGGTTGGTCGCCCAAGGTTATAATCAACAAGAAGGAATTGATTATGATGAAACATATGCACCCGTAGCTAGACTAGAGTCCATAAGAATACTTTTAGCTTATGCTTGTGCACTAGATTTTAAGTTATACCAAATGGATGTGAAGAGTGCATTCCTTAACGGTGTTATCAATGAGGAGGTTTACGTGGCACAACCTCCGGGATTCATTGACTTCGCAAAACCTAATTATGTCTATAAACTTAAGAAAGCTCTTTATGGTCTAAAACAAGCTCCAAAAGCTTGGTACGATCGACTAAAAGCCTTTCTTATTAAACATAATTATTCTATGGGAATGGTAGATAACACTCTCTTCACTAAAAAGAAAGACTCCAACATCATTATCGTCCAAATATATGTTGATGACATTATATTCGGATCAACTTGTCAAGAAATGTGTGATGACTTTGCCAAGATCATGCATGATGAGTTTGAAATGAGTATGATGGGGGAACTAAACTTTTTCTTAGGATTACAAATAAAACAATTAAATGATGGAATATTTTTCAATCAATCAAAATATATTAAGGAAATGCTTAAGAAATTTGGACTAGAAGACTCTAAGCCAATGAAAACCCCCATGTCTACGGAAACCAAACTCACAAGGGACGAAGAAGGTGAGTCCGTAGATAATACCAAATATAGAGGCATGATAGGTAGTTTATTATACTTAACGGCAAGTAGACCCGATATCATGTTTAGTGTTTGCCTTTGTGCACGCTTTCAAGAGGATCCCAAAACCTCTCACCTAGAAGCGGTTAAGCGTATCTTCCGATACATTAAAGGCACTATGCATTTGGGATTATGGTATCCCAAGGGATCCGGCATAGAAACAATAGTTTATGCGGATTCGGATCATGCGGGAGATTACGTTGATCGCAAGAGCACTAGTGGTGTTTGCACATTCATGGGATGTTGTTTAACATCTTGGTTTTCAAAGAAGCAAACCGCTCTTGCTATCTCCACAACCGAAGCGGAATATGTTAGTGCCGGAAAGGCATGTCAACAAGCACTATGGATGAAACAAGCTCTCATAGACTATGGCATTAGGTTAGACAATATTCCAATAATGTGTGACAACAAAGGGGCTATAGACTTAAGTAAGAATCCCGTTCAACACTCACGAACTAAACACATAGAAATTCGCCACCACTTCCTTCGTGATAATGTTCAAAAAGGGAATATCTCTTTAGAAAAGGTCTCATCGGAAGACAACATAGCCGATATTCTAACTAAGCCACTTAAACGTGAACCATTTAACTACTTACGCTTAGGTCTAGGAATGATGGAACAAATTGACTAAGTTTTCAGCACTAAAAATTAATAATGAACTATTTGTCAAAAATCTGAGAAATAATTTCTCAACAGGTGGCGGCCCCCTTAATTCATAAGGGGCGGGCCCCTTAATTTTAAGGGGGCCGGCCAGACTTTAAGGGGGCCACCCACTGAACATAATTTATTTTTTCTTCTTCTCTTTTTAACCAAACACCCCCTAGTCTTAGCCACTATTTCCCTAAACTCACAAACATTTATTGGAATTGATCCTTTGAATGCTCATACTTCCTTATTTGAACCTTTACCTCACTATAAATACATCCTTATTCACCTTCATCACCATCATCCTCACCAATGACATCTCCTAACAAACATACATCCAAACCATCAAGGGTAGCCAAAATGAGTGTGAAACCCATTTGGAGAAAGAAAACAAACATTTGCAACACATCAAATGTACTCAATTCCACTTCACTAATACCAAAACCACTCACTCCTCATCATGAACCATCCCAAGAAAACAATCACCCCAATTAAACGTTTCAAAATCCTCACATCAAGGACACTTCCAAATCACCTCTAGATGTTTTACGTCCTCTACTTCCCATTTCACCCATTAATCTACATGAAACTCACACTCAATTTCCCCCTCAAAGTGACAATCACACTCAACACAACCAAACTCAACACACATCATCTCTATCTCCAAGTAGAGAAAGCCTAGTTGATGACATCAATCAACTACAAGTCCTATTAAACCTCTTAGCTATGCATCTCTCTCAACAATAAAACAACATCCCATCATCACCATACTCTCCAAACCTACCACACACCCTCAACATTGACCAAGTTGAAACTCATAGTGGGTATTGCCCATGTTGCATCTACAACCAAAAACAATTCCTTGCGTTGAGTAAGAGTATCAATTGGATTGAATATCTTCTCACACGACCACATCTACCTCCTCAAGTTCAAAGAGATTACCCTTCCACAACCGCATCCGCTCTAAACTCTCCATCAACAAATAACTAATCTCACAATACGCCTACAAATAATCGTCAAACCCTTTTGTGTCGCAAGCAAGTCAAAAATCCTTCTATGGCTATTTAGGATTTTCTTGATGTATTAATATGCTCCTAAAGCATATTTGTTTTTCTTTTTATGTATGCTTATGTATGGTTTACACACATCGCCTTAAATGAATGAAGTATCTCTTGCTTTGATGTTTGCATGCTCTTGTCATATTTTTTCTTCCTTCTTGCTACATGTTAGAAATATTTATATTGTTCTAACTCGGTTTTGTAGCTAAGCAACCATAGCTCGATTCCTTGGTGCCCTCGAACGAGGGGGAGCATACATCAAGGGGAGCATTTATTTCGTCGATTTTACTAGCAATCCTCGTTTAATGCCTTTTTGATTCTATAAAAAAAGGGAGAAATGACATAAAACTCACTAAATACTTGTTTAAAAATAATTTTACATTTAATGAGTTTAAATTTTGTAATCATCAAAAAGGGGGAGATTTGTTGATTGCATTGAAATAAAGATTAATATTTAATTTTTTAGCCTTTAAAAAACATTTATATATTTTTTTTCACATTCTTTTACCCGTTTTTGATTAATCACATAATTATTTAAAAAACGCTCAACGGTTGTTGTTAAATTAATCGGTAAACAAGTTATTTAGTACAGTAATATTCATTTCAAACTATATATACTCCACATGGTATGAATAAAACAAAAGCTTGAGGCATTTTAGATCAAGAAAACTTATAAATTGTTGTAAACTTTTTAAACATCACAAAACATTTTTAACTTTAAAAGAAATGTTTTATTCAAAATAAACATTTTGAATTTCAAATTTTCAAACCTAAAACGGCTAGAAAAGGTCCAGTAAACACCTCCCCTGGATAGGACAAAAAAGAGGAGCGTCTGAAAGGGGCGGCCCCCTTAAATACATGGGCGGCCCCCTTAATTATAAGGGGGCCGGCACCCTCACCCTATTTAAGGGGGCCGGCCATAGACCCCGCTCCTCCAGTCTGTCCTATAAATACTGGACTATTCCCCAACATTTTTCTCACCTTTTGCACTCATTCTTTCTGCTTAAAACAGCCCACATATCCTCTCTAAAATCCTTTGATCATTTAATCATTTAGCTTTGTTTCCAAGTGATCCAAGCTCAATTCCTCAAGTGCAAGAGAAGAATACTTCCATCATCTAGTGAAGAAGTATTACACCCCAAAATCCATATTGCAATCTTGTTGCATCCATATCATACCTTGTAAATCTTTTGTAAATCTTGTAAAGTTGTGTAGTTGTTAGGATTTGGTGATTGTTGTAAGTATAGTTGGATCTTGGTGATCCTTTTTAGTAGTGTTAGATAGTTGTGATATAAGTAGTGTGGTGAGAAGAAGTTGTGAAGGTGTGAAGTTGTGAAGATTGAAGAAGTTGTGTAGTCGTGATCAAGGTGTGAAGATAAGTTGTGTAGTGAAGTTGTGAAGTAGTTGTGAAGTCGTGAACTAGTCGTGAAGTTGTGTTGTGATAGATTGGTTCTAGCTAAGATTAGAACTCGACATCTAGCTTAGTGTCGGAAATTGATATAAGCAACGTTGTGTACGGTTTTCTTCGCCATAAGGGAGCTTGTTGACATAGTGAAGAAAACTCTCGAGTTTGGTGCTCGGGGAGTGGAGTAGGCCGAAGAAGAGCTTCGTAACCGAACCACTATAAATCCTTGTGTTGCGGTTTGATCTTTCCAACTCTTATCTTTTATTTACTTCTACATATTTACATTGTTCATATTGTGCAAGTATTGAATTCACAAAAAGTCAAATCTAAGTTTTTATAAACAAATTTTAAATATTAAATTAAAAAGCGGTAAACTATTCAACCACCCCTTCTAGTTTTTTACAACTTATATATTTAAAAGTGTAAGTAAACTTTTGTAAAATAAAATGTCTAGTTGAGTGCTTGTCAAAATAAAATGTATTTTAGCAAGTATAAGAATAGTGATGCATATTTATAAAATTACTTATAAGTGCAAAATGTGAGATGATGTTTGATCATAATGCAACATAACAAACATGTACGAACCTGTGTTGTAACATATGAGGATTCGAAACGTCGAGAGATGTTGATGAATGTTGAGATAAAATATGATAAAGAGTAACTTGTACATTTGACATTATGTATTACAAGTTACAATTTTGTCATTATCAAAACAAACGAGAGTGTGTAGATTAAATACCGTAATATTTGCACTAACAATCTCCCCCTTTTTGATGATGACAAAATATGTAAACGTAATATATAGTAAATATAAAAGTTACTTATATCCCCGTAATACCTTTACATTACCTTCTTCGTTTACACTCTTCTCCCCCTTTTGTCGAAACAAAAAGGATGTGTCCTTGGTGTTTAATTTCATTTCTCCCTAAAAAGGCGAGTTTGCATCATCCCTAGTAAAGTTAAATGGTCTACTCTATCCCCTTATGTTGTTGCATCCTCTATGTAATTGTCCTTGGTCTGTAGCGAATCCATGGATCAAATTTTGAAAGCTTAACCTACAAAATGATTAGTTTAGTACAATATATATAAAAAAATGAAAACTATATGATGAAGAGAATGACATCTTCCTTTTGGTCGAAACGCAAAAGATTGTCGAAGATTAAGAATGATGTAAATGCGTGCATGCTCCCCCTTGTTTGAGGCGTCAAGATATGATTAAAAATCTACAAAAAAATAAGTGCAAAACTAGATTCATCCTTGGATGAGTAAAATATATACAACAAAGTGTATATAAGATGCACTCTATAAATGCTTGACGGAAGCTCCCCCTTACTCGAGGGCGTCAAGTATGATCCTACAAAACAAAAATTAGTGCAATAATAGGTTTTGTCCTTAGAAAAATATGTCATATACAACAAAGTATATAGATGACTCAATATGATTTCTTGACGAATGCTTCCCCTTGCTTGAGGGAGTCAAAATGAACCTACAAAAATAAAAATGAATGATGTAAACTTCATCCTTGGATGAGTATGCCATATACCATAAAGTGTATATGGTTGAACCTACAAAAGAAAATTAATAAATGCAAACTTGTTCCGAAGACAAGTATGCCATATACCGCATCGTGTATATGAGTGAAGCAAAAAAAAGAAATGATATGAAAAGGCAAATTTTGTCCGTAGACAAGAATGCCATACACACTAAAGTGCATATTTGAACCTATAAAAAAATTAGTGCAATATATACTTCGTCTTTTGAGGAAGTCATATAAGATAGATATATGATGTGATATGATTCTTCTAAAACTATAATGAAATGTGATTCTCTAAAAGAAACCCCTAGAAAAGTATGCTAAAAACTATATTCCTACTACTTGCATCATCGTGGTTGGCTTTGGTGGTGAGGTTGTCAAAGATTGTAAGGACGTGTTTGAGAATGAGACACATTTTATTACAAAATTCACTTGGCTTTTGACAACATAGGCAAATGTGCTTATGAGTATCGGGATATGTAGATTACCCATCGATCCATATGTATTGTGGAAGGTGATTCAACCTTCACGTGTAGTAGTGGTAGTGAGTACGTTGTGGTTATGGTGGTGAGAAGTTTCATGATGATTCATCTTGTAAGAACGACTCGGGGAAAACTCAAATTTGATAGTTGTAAAAGTCTTTTCACTAAATTTTACCTTGTTGTATGATGAAGTACATGAGGCGCTAAACATGATGACATTGAGAGTGATAAAATAGGTGGCGAAAGATGGTGATGATAATGCAAGCAACTAACAATGTATGCTTAAAAGAGTGGTGATGATGAATATTGTAACTGTCACACCCCCAGACGGGGCCTGGACGGAATACGTGTCCGAGGGCGTGACGTCATCATAATCCGAACACAAGGCACAAGAGAACGACCACTAATGGACGTTTTGGAAAATCATAGCTCGTTGCATTGTTTAAAAATAAATAAGTTTTACATGATTTAAAAGAAATTAAACATTTGCGGAAGCATAAGTAAAATGTAGCGGAAGCATAATTTGGTTTTCAAAAGACAACGAGTATGATATTTTGATAAGTCTTGAAAGAGTATCATATTGCACGTAGACTCCACATAGCACATCAAGAAGTCCAAAGCTAAGCACCTGAGAAAAACATGCTAAAACGGTCAACATAAAGTTGAGTGAATTCATAGGTTTAAGTAAAACATTTATGAAGACCAAAACGTTTAGTGAATACAGCTTCACTCAATGTATTACGAAAAACATTTAATAATCAGAAACGTTCAACCAAAGTAGTGTGGACCACAAGTTTACAGTACGCACGTGACAGTTATAGGAGATATAACTTCACATACAAAGCACATGCGACTATTATAACGAATACAATATCGCATGAAAAGTATATACTGTTGCGCTAAGCTCATGACACTGAAGCTAATTAGTCAACAGGGCATGCTTCTTCCTGTTGCATAGTATTCCTGCCCTAAACCGGTGTCCCAAACCAAAGACCACCATAGTGTACAATCGACATGACATATATCCGTTTGTTCTTCGTTAAGTGGAACCAAAGCGGATAGGGATAATTAGTCCCAATAGATCTATTTATTCACTCGCGCTCCCTCAACCGGTCCTCCGGTCGAGAAATTAACAGTTCATGATAAGTTGGGCAGTAGTTCGTGGTTTGTTAAGCAAACTTAGGCAACACGTAAATGGGAGATGGTAACTGAAAACACTTGTGTCCAATGAAGAAATAACCATTTTATTCATAAACAACTTTAAGTACTTAATTCCATAAGTAGAAAGAGTGTGATATCAATCAAGTAACCAGGTTTGTAATTAGTGTGTAAACGAGTTTGAAATTCGGTAACGTAAACGAGTTTGTAAACGAGCATGTTTCTCACCCCAAAAGATAATAAAACATTTATTCAAAACAAGTAAAATGTTTAAAAAAGTAAAATGTGGGGCTATGAACTCACCTTGATGTTGCAGAGCAACTAGCAGAAATGCAAATAATAAGCACAGCACAAACGGAGAACGGAACGGCTCGACCAAGAAGTTGCAGCTTAACTTAACGGCTAAGACCCATTAGCTTGGGTTGATGAATTAGGGTTTTCCGATGGATGAGCACATCAACGCGACACGTTGATAAGGGATTTGGATTTCAGGTTGGATGAGTTTGGTGGTTGGTTAAATAAAATAAATCGAAAAACACACGCAAAGTATGTAATATATTCCGTATATATATTACATATGAAAAATGAACAATTATATAATTCATATGGTGAAGTATATAATAAAGACAAACATTCAAAAGGAAAAGTCGTAGTATATAATACTTTACAAGTATTATATAAGAAACGTGATTAAAATAATGGTAATAATATAATTCGACGCGTTTTCAAAAGTCACCAATTAAATTAATAAAAAGTTCTTGCGTAAAAGTAAATACACGTTTTAAAGTTACGAATTGAATAAAGGACGTTTTTAAAGTTTTTACAAAACTTATTATTTTGTCTATTAGTCGAGAATTATAGAATGCTATTTTATAATTTAGTATTTCGTTACGCGTTTTAACTAAACTAGTTACATTATTTATAAAAGTATAGTTTCCGTTTATTTACCGATTTATTGTAAAATCCACACTTTAATATTTCTTAAAACAAACTATATAACTTTATCAACATTTATCCTGTTCTCTAAATTTAATATAAACTTTAATGAAAATTTACTAAGTATAAGGATTTTTAGAAATTTCGGCATGACCTAGTCGTTTATACGACGTTTCCATATTTGTCAAATTTCAATGTTTTCCACTAAATCAAAACTATGTTGCAATTTATCCCGCGTGTTTCATTATAAAACTCAACAGAATTCAAAATAATTAAAAAATATAGCAAACCAAACACCTTAGTGGGGACTGCTGTTCCAATCGCACCCCTTGGGGTGGTTAGACAAGCGAACCAAACACACTCTACTCGGCTGTACCAAACAGCCCTATATAAGCTGTTAAAGCCAGTACCAAACACACCCATAAGGCCATATTGCAGCCAAACAAACGCACCCTACTTGGCTGCGTTATCCTCAAAACCAAACACTCCTTTTTTTTGCATAAACCAAACGCTCATATTCTGCTTATAAACTCAAAACCAAACGCACACTAAATGGTTTTAAACCCAAAGACAAACACCCCTATGGGGCTGTTAAACCGGAAACAAACACCCCCAAAAACTGTAAATCCAAACGCACCCTTATGAGTTGTTTTATAAAACACAAACACTACGCCTCAGCTGTGATTTTTCACAGCCAAACGCACCGTATGTGGTGATAAAAACAATCAAACGCACCCTTTCGGGGCTGACCAGGAAACCAAACGCACCCTTTATGTAAAAAAGAAAAATAATAATAAATAAAAAAATATAAGAGGTGGAGTGGTGGTGGTAGTGGCAGCGATCGAGGTGGTGTTGATGATGGTGACAGCGGTTGTGGGGAGGATGTTGTGGTGTCGTCGGGGTGGAGTCCGACGATGGGGGTGGTGTTGTAGTGGGATGGAGATGGTGGAGACAAAGGTGAGGGTGGCGGTTGTGGTGTAGGGTGGGAGAGTGTGAGGGAGATGGGGTGACGAGGTGGCTGAGGAACCACTGGTGGCCGGCGTTTGGGTGGCCGGAGGTTGGCCGGAGCGGGTGGCGTTTCCGGATTCCGGTGGTGGCCGCCGGAACCCTAATGGGAGGAGGGGGAGAGATGAGAGTTATAAGTGTGTGTTTATTTTGTATAAATGAGTTAAAAAGTTATAAATTTTATATATATAATAAAGTTATAAAATGAAATGTAAAATGTGTAATAGTTTAGGGTTGATTGTGTAAATGTTTCCAAGGGGCCATAATGTAACATTTGAGTAACTTTTATAAATATTGGTTCGGGACTCATTTGGGACCTAGTTAAACGGTTGAATTTATATTTCGAACTTGCGCATTGTTTTTCAAATCATTTTTTGATAAAAGAGTATTTACTTGTTTATATTTTTAAATGTTTTTATAAAATGTATTTAACGTTTATTATTTATTTTGGGTAACACGGGTAACCTTTGTCCGTAAAATGAAACTTTAATTTGAACCTTTGTGTTTTTATATAAACGCTTTTGAATAAAATATTAAATAATTTATTAAATACTTTTATTTAATAAAGGTGATAATTAAATATAAATTTAATTATTTTTGCGTCGGTACGAGTTGTGTTCAAAATTCTGCGAGACTATTTTAGTCATTTTCTGTTTGGTTTCGTGTCTCGGGTAAAACTAAAAAGTTGTTCGGAATGTCGTTTTACATCAAATTGCTTTGAGTCCCGTATACAGAAAACGTTAAATTTAGGGGTGTTTTTGATAGATCAATTCGGGAATAAATTTATCTTCTCGTTTTCATGTCAATACGTTAGAAAAATAAAATAACCAATGATGAGATAATAATAATTATTAGTATTTATAATTTAAATACGTTTCAAAGATTTTCCGACTTCACGGTAATCGTTTTTATGTGACCGTAAAGGGTCAAAAGTCAAAAAGTCAAATTTGAACTGAAAAGTCAAAGGGTAAAATAGTAATTTAAAATATCAAAAATTGCGGGGTGTGACAGTAACATCTCGTATTTTATGGTCAATATTAAATCTCGAATCTGTTCCTATTTCCATCTTTGAATAAAAATTTCGCAATTTAAGTTATCTGATTTGGTGAAAATTGTCGTTTTCGGCTATTTGCGAGCCGTGCTTAAGATTTATATCCGTTTAAGCATTTGAGAAGTTAAAATTTTCAGATTTTAACTCCGAGAGTCTAATTATTCTATTTTTAATATTCCGTGATTTTCTCGCGTTTTAGCCGAAACCGTGTCAAATATAGCACTTTAACACTTTTAATATTTTAACTAAGTGTTTTGAATCAAATATCGCAGTATAAATGTTTTAGAAAAATAAAAATAAAAATATAAAATAAACATAACTTATAAACCAAACACCATTTTCTTTATATTAGCTCCTATTAAACTAAGAAAACTAAACGCACTCCTTTATATTTTATTTTCTCCCACAATCAAATACCATACATCCAATTTTTTTTATATCAATTAAGAAGATATCTAGATATATATTGACCCCATATATATATTCATTGACTTCCTTTTAAAACTCATAGATACCAAAAACACAGTTACTCAAAAAAATAGTGTCTCTCCCTCCTTCCTCCTTACTGTTCGACGCCTCCCACACCAAAATCATCATCAAACTTCATAAAATCTATTTCATTCCATCTTAAATCAATCCTAAATTAAACCTCATCATTCCTTATCAAAGATAAACCACCATGCATAATGTTTTCCAAAGTTCTTGAAATTGATGTTTTTTTATTTTTGAAGATTATATTGATTTTGGGTATAATTGAAGCATTAAAGGTTTGAAAGCAAGTGAGTTTACAAGATTGTAAGATATAAAAATTTAGGGTTTTGATAAAAGGGCGTTGTGTTGGTTTTGGCTCAAAGGGAAAACCCAAAGTGATTTGTGTCTTTGGTTTCTTGCAATATATTGCGTTTGTAAGTATTTTCTAAACCCTTTTTATGTTGATTAATTTTATTATGTATGCATGTGTTTAATTTTATACTTAGAATCCATGGATCATTGTACATGTTGTGTATTGAGGTTGGATTATTGATTGGAGATGTTAGTGGACGGAGATGGGTTAGCTAGGTGTATTTTGAAGCTTGTTGGGTGCGAAAAATAGCGCTTGGCAGAGTTTTTAAGTGTCACTTTTACTGCAGAAAGTTTGCGTGTCGATTTTGGTTGGGTGAAAAATTTCAAAACTGATCTTGGGTTAAAGATTATGATAGTGTTCGTCAATATGTACATTTCTGATATATGGCACGTCCCGTAACTCTCAAAAATGAAGTTTTTATGGTCAAAAGAAGTCTAGCAAAATGTTTTGCTAAATATCTGCACTATTTTGATAATAAAAGTTTGCTGTCAGATTCGAAAAAGGGCATTTTCATTATTTTCTGTCAAGTTTTGAGTCTCGGGTAAAACTAAAAAGTTGTTTAAAATGCCGTTTTACCTTTTCGCGAGGATAATTAAGGCTGAAAACGTGTGTTAACGGGTTAAAAAGCTTAGGATTAGATACTACATTTTACTTAGAAAAATAAAGTTTCTGCAGAAACTTGAAGGGGTATTTTGGTCATTTTTTGTTAGGTTTCGGGTCTCGGCTAAAACTAAAAAGTTGTCCGAAACGTCGTTTTACATCAAAATGCTTTAGAGTCCGAGTCTTGAAAACTTAATCTAGCGGGTCGTTTTAGACGTGTCAGACTTAAGAATTTTTTTTAATAAAAAGTCAAACTTGACGAAATTCTTTTAATGGTCAATTAGCGTTATGGAGAATGATTAGGCGTAAAATATATTAACTAAAGTTGAAATTACAACTAATAAGTGAGTCTTTCACTTTCGTTCGCATTTAGATGTTTTAATCTTTATAATGGGTCAAAATGGGTAATTTTCATTAAAATTACATATTAGTCGGAATGGGTTAAAATGAAGTTAAACATAAGGCGGATCATTTTAGTGGGTATAAATAAGTAAGTTTGGCGCACTCATGGATTCTACGATATAAGATTTCATATATGTCGGGATATATATATTTTACATACTTATACATTTTATGCATTTTTTTATAAATATATTCTTATATGCGCACCATTATTATAGGTCGCGGGTGAGACGTTGCCGCCTTTCTCTTCTTGTTGAATTTCTCGTTCGATGCTTCATTGCTTCTCGATGAGTTTATAGCCCCACATTTTCTCTTTTACTGGTTTTCATAAACTGTTTTCGGGGTGAGAATACATGCTCGTTTTACCAAGTAAACTCATTGATTTCTACTACATAAGTGTTACATGACTATTTGTACTAAAACTTTTACTTGCTTACTACATGATTTCTAAAAACATGTGTGTTACATGGTTGTTTTCTCATGAATTTACTAAAGCTTGATTAGTACATGATTTGAAGTCATTGAATACCTATACATGAAACCGTGAGTTTTTAAAACATTATTTGTTTTAAATATGAAACAAATGTTTTTCAATTGTATGCTATTTCAGATCATATTATTGCCTAAGTACCATTTGCCATTAAGTCCCCTTTTTATCATGAACCATTAGTTACTAGTATAGTAAACGCGAGTGTTGTGGATAGATCTATCGGGATTGACCATCCCCGTCTGGGCAGTGGTTTCTAGCTAACCATTGATGCATTTTACATTTGAAGAAAATTCGTAGGATGTTGGCAGCATCTGTATCTGTTTTGGGGCACAAACCTGGATTTCTAGTTTGGATCGTAATGCATGTTAAAGTTCGGTGTCATGAGCTTAGCGCAATAATATATATTTCATTTAGACTTGGTGAATTTGTTTCTCTTGTCTATATTACTTAAGTCTTGTGGTCAACTACTGAACGTTTCTTGATTTATTGAATCACTACTTGGATTTCGGAAATAATACTTTTAAATGTTGTAACGCTATTTTTTTACTGAAACATTATTGGAGTTATTTCAATACTGCTTTTACTTAAACCTATGAATTCACCAATATTATTGTTGACATTTTTGCATGTATTTTCTCAGGTTACTATATTGCTAGTTGGACATTTGGAGCATTCGAGTCGCGCGGATACAAATATTTTTTTAAGGCTTTATAATTTCAGTACCATTCAATAAATGTTTTGACAATGTTTTCTAATACATTATAAATGGGACCTATTGTAACTCTGATATTTTATATATAAAAAAATTATCGAATGATTGACTTTTCAAAACGTCTCACTTAGAGTCGTTTTCTGTAACCTGTACTTTATGCTATGAAGTAGCACCCCGAGTGGTATTCTGTTGCGTTGTGATTTTGGAGGTGTTACAAATATGCATATATGGATATGTAATGAGAGATATGGATTAAAGTATGGTGAATGTGCGACTGAGCACAAATTAACTTGATAAAGAAATTGATCATTATGGACCTACATAAATCCAAATGGGTTAGTCTAACACAAGATAAAAGAAAGAATATCATTTTACAACAGTTAAAACTTGCTCAAATATTATCACACGAAAGACTTAACAAGTAGACACATAGATAGACATATACGAAAACAAAACACGTTCTCAAATAGACACATAAAAGGAATACCCTTAAACTCAGCTAAGAGGAGGACATAAGACGCACCTAACTTAAAATGATATAGGCATGTCCGAAAAATATTGGATAATTCTATGAGTTTTAAAAGGACTTAAGAGCTAGATAAGTCAAAACCAATTATTGGGTGACCTTAATACAAGTATAAATAACCTAATTATAGTGTTGGAATTTGAGGTTAACTTCACAAAACGGTAAAAATGCCTATTGTAGAACCGGCATCCCCGATTCCTTTTGCAAAAAAGAACCGCCCTTTGCTGCACATGGAACCGGCAGCTGCATATCAGCATACCAAAATTCGAATAAGTCTAAAAGCGCGGCAAATAATTACTAGGATTATTTCTTTTCATAAAGGGAGATCAATATACTTTCCTAGATGAGACAAGAGTCTATATGAGGTACGAAAGTGATATGATCCTATAAATTCTAGATAATCCAAACGCTCCCGAAACTAGTTTGAGATAAAGGCAAAGCATCATAATATAAATGCATAAGAAACAAATAAAATCATGTAGCAATGTCATATAAGGAGCAATATGAGAAGATCATGCAAACCATGTTCAAGCATGTGTAAATTAGACCATCATACAGATAGATTTAGAGAATGTCAACAAGGAACAAGAACTCTCAAACATAGACATATCCATATCAACCTCATTGATGAATTATGAGATCACACGAGACATTATATAAGAAACAAAATTACTTCAAATGTAAAAATCAAGCAAGAACATATAATTATTATAATTCGTATGCATAGTTAGGCCATAAAGGTGATGATGACTTTTAAGATCATGACAACAAGATATATATCAAATAACTAATATAAAAGGTGATATTGATGCGTAGTATATGTTACCTAAAACAACTCAACTTGCCAGCCTGTATGAACAGCAACCCGTCAAGAAAATAGCGAGCGAGTCTAAATACCTGCTCCATCAGAGATCACATTTAGTGCAGCTCTTGTGTGGGTAGCATTAATATTCATAAGATTCACATCAATTGTGTTAGCCTCAATTTATTGAGTCAAACAAGGAAGCTCGGTCACACTACGATGGAGCTTCGGTCTTTAATTAGTTAATGTTGTAACAGGATAATATCGGGAATCGGGCTCGATAGCTAATCTAATATTGTATATGTTTCGGGTTTAATCCCAAACAAAACCCGAGCCCGGGTCCTAGTTAAATATCCCGCGCGTCACATTAAATGTGTAGGGGTATATATATATTTAGATATTTTCTAAAATATCTAAATATATATATAGATATTTTCTATTTGAAAATATCTAATTCTAATAAATCTAAATTTCTTTTCTCTCTCAACTCTCTCTCTCATTTCGTCTCTCTCTCTCTCTCTAGTTTCTTTGATTCGTGGTTCGGGTTATGAAGTGAAGTGGTTAATCGGAACCTACAATTGGTATCAATCGCCTCGGGTGGATTTCGTGGTTTTTTTTTGTTGTGATAAGCTTATACGGATCGGCAGTTTCGTTGGGTTATTTGTGGCACTCGGTAAGCATTTTTATTTCGTGGCTCATTTTGGGTGTTGCAAAACGTTGGCATCGAACGAGTGAAAAAAAAAGAGCGGAAATTTTCGTGAAGAACGATCGAACGAGCGAAAAACGTCACGATCGAACGAGTAAAAACGCTTGGATCGAACGAGAGGAAACGTGTGGATCGAACGAGCGGAAAATTTCGAGGATCGAACGAGCGAAATTTTCGAGAATCGAACGAGCAGACTCGAACTAGCTGACCGAACTAACGGACCGAACGAACGGACCGAACTAGTGGATCGAACAAGCGATCGAACAAGCGGACTCGAACAAGCGATCGAACGAGCGGACAGAACGAGCGATCGAACGAGCGATCGAACGAGCGATCGAACGAGCGATCGAACGAGCGGAATCGACACTAGCGTGGTCGAACGTGCGATCGAACAAGCGCGATCGAACGAGCTGATCGATCGAGCGGTATTTTTGGACGAACGAATTTTTTTTAAAAAATTTTGGTGACGAAAAGAGTTCAGTAAATCGGCCATAACTTTTGATCCGTAACTTGTTTAGGCCCGTGAGCTCTCAAAACGAAGGAAAAACGAGAGGATCACGCATGTAAGCAATCCCTTTGGCAGGTTAAGGATTTTTCGAGGCCCAAAAAAGCTTGTTTTCTATGGAAATTGACACTTTTTAGTTTTTTTTGCTAACCTCTAACCACGAATTTTCGCCGCTGATTCCGAAAACCATCATTCACGGTTTTCTATTGTTTCTGTAAAATCCCGTTAATTTCAATTTATCGGTTTTAATCATAGACGTGTAAAATCCCCTGTGAACGTGGAATTGCGTACAAAACCACAACTTTAATAACATAATCATCCCTTAAGATCAACAAAATTTCTAACACTTCATAATTCATGATTAAAAATGGAAAAGAAAGATACCTTTTCTTCGTGTCAGAAACAAAAATTCAGAATTACAAACAAACTGCAACTAATTCAAATCATATCAAAAGAACGTTGCATGGTATCGTTTCATCGGACTTTCATTCACACTCTAGTGTCTTTCAAACAACGACCTTAAAAGGAAGTCGAAAACCAGAAGAGGGGATTTTAACGCGCATTTGCAACACTCTTGTGGTTCAAGATCTAGAGACTTTCACGGGCACAATGTTCTTGTCATGATCAACTACAAAAGCAAACTTGACAACGAAGAATTTAAGAGATTGGATCCATGTCTGCTCTTTAAAAGTACTCCAGAACAGTTTAGAATGTTATCAAGTCACGGTTTTATTTGATGTTGAAATATGTTGACATGAATACGCACAAATTCCTACAATACACTCGACTCGCTATTCCAGAATTCCGTACCACACTGAACCAAACACATGGAATCTGTTAGAAAGTCGATTGGCTGAAGAGCACAACATAATATGCAGTATGACAGAAGGGTGAATGAAAGAACAAAACCAGAACAACAGAAGAAAGACTGTACGAGTATGTATTGGATGCTAGGTTCCAGTTTTCATTGAAAGCTTCGGGACAAAATCAAATGAGCAGGATTTACAAGCAGCACATCAGGGAATGATGACATATTGATTATGTGATATCAGACCCATTAAATGATGAAGAGCCACGGCTGACGGTACAAACGACTGCTGAAATCAATATCTTTGCTACAGGACAACAGCATACTGAGCAACCTGAATTCATTAATGAAGGAGAGGTTGACCAGAATGCTGAACAATGTCATGACATATGTCCTTTGCCTGCTAAATTAACTGATGACAAGACAACTGAACTCTCAAATAAATCACTCGAGTCTGAAAATGTTTGTCTCAAAACGACTGTTGCCAGTGTCAAAAAAAGATTTATGCAAAACTCGAAGCAATTGTATAATCTTGAAACTACTATTTCCAAATGGAAAAAAAATAGTGTTTTAAAATCAGGGCAACAGTCAATTTTTGATAGATAAAGGTATGAAGCCATGGTTTAAAATGACTCGATGTAATTGAAACAATAATCATCGAATTTGGAACATAGTGGTGGCTCGTTATCAAGGAAAATGAGGATTGACAAAGGGAATTACAAAAGAAGATGTTGATTTCTATCAAGACAACGAGAGCTAAGAACATAGAACACACAACTTCTTTGATTGCAACCAATGATAAATTCAAAGCTCAACTTCAGGAAAAAGGGTTTGCAGTTGCAGCATTAAAAAATGAGTTAAGGAAATTAACAGGAAATAGTGTGAATACTAAGTTTACAAAACCATCAATCTTGGGAAAACCGGTTGGACAACACCTCAAAACCCAATCCGTTGTTAGGACAACAAGAATGAGTTTAAGTCTGAAAGACCTAAAATTCAAAACACGGTTTGCCTCCAAGTTGATGTGAACATACAATCTTGTTAAAACCAGTCCATACACATTCATTTGCCTAAGAGAAGGAATCTGCCCTGCAAAAACCTCAAAACATGATTGCACCAAGCTCATCTAGGTATAGCTCAAACGACATTGTTCATAATCACTACCTAGAGGAAGCTAAGAAAAAGACACATGAACACTCTAGGATCCCTAGAAATTTTTCTGACTCCAAACATTTTGTTTGCTCGACGTGTCAGAAATGTGTCTTTTAATGCAATCATGACGCATGTGTAATATAATTCTAAAAAGAAGTCAACTCGTGTGCTATGGTTCCATCTAATAACGGACAACAAACAGAACATAACCAGTACGTGCAAAATATGGTTGCTACAGAAACCAAAAAGACAGATCCCAAAAGGTCATAGGTTTTCAATCAACAAGACTACCACTGTGCATGAGAAAACAACAAGTCCTAGATCTTGTCTTAGGTGGCAACCAACGGGTAGAATTCTAAAGATTGTTTGTCTTAGATGGGTTCCAACAGGAAAGACATTCGCCTCTAGCACAACAAAGGTTGAAAGTGAACCCCCAAATGGTTCAAATGCAGATATCCCTAACCAAGTGGAAAGGAACAGCTCTTAATGTCAGTGCAGGTACTCTCTTAAGTACAGGTACATCGTTCTATCCTACAGAGGAAGGACTCAGAGTTTGGTTGCGAAAAAGAAAGATATCGCAGAAAACAGGGCTTCAAGGAATTTTGATCTAATGATCACGAAAAGACGTTTGATCACAGCAGATCAAGCCTCGGTCTTCATAGGAATGATGTCTGTTCACATCAGTTCAGGCCTCGTTCTTCATCAAATGACTTCTGATCATAACCGTTCAGAACTCGGAATTCAAGACCACAGCAATGAACAGTCAAGTTCAAAGCTGGTTCCAAAAGTTGTTCCTTAAGCAAACAAGACAGCTACATCACGACAAGAGTTGGAATTACTATTCCACCATCACATAGCAATGCTGAGGACAACAGGTATATATATACAAATACAGAATCTGAAAAATAGAAAATTTCCAAAAAGAATTCTCTCGAATGTTCTTGGATTCGAAACATTTAAGTGCTTAGAAATGTCGATTACATTGACAGGGTGTGCTAAATGATAGTATCGAGCGAGAGTTTTTCAAATAAATTTCAAAAACATGTAATTTCTTTTTTCTAGAAATGGCTTATGTGCAAATGTCAGTAAATAACCGGACTTCAAATTAAGGAAGGATTTTACTTATCCTAACCCAAACAGAAATTAACCCATTTCTCGGTCTTGAGCTGTTTTACTAGACATTCAATATCTTTAGCTCAGAAAAAGGAAAGTGTCGGTTTCAGTGCGCTTTCATTACTGTTAGAAGAGGAAGTACTCTAACATCTGGTTTTCAATATGTTGAACACAATTTTTCAAGAATTTCTCAATGACAATTCATAATCTTTCAAAATTGTGTGTTCAACACTCCAACCCTCTCAATGTTTTCAAATTCAACAATTTTCAATGGTCACTATTTTTGAGGGGGAGTTTTTCGAAAAACAAAGTTTTAATGTTTTTGGATACATCATCTCACGACCATTCTTATGTATTCAAAACATTATCAAAAATGTTCAACCTCATTCATGTGATATTATTTTCTCACGATTTTTCAAGGAAATTTTTGAATCACAAGGTATTTTCAAAAAAAAACTAGTGTGTATTATTTAACAATAAGGAGAAAAATGTAAATTATATATATGATATATTCGATAAGTGCTGAAGAAAAGGTTTTATAGTTCGATCTTATACCCAACAACATCTTAATTTCACGACGATTCTGAAGTCATAAGGTGGTTAGGTTAGGAATCAATCCTATGATCCAACCAGAACCGGAGGATCTACCCAAGGATAATCCAAAGTTAGAAATAGAAGTCCTTAGGTATGATTGGAGATGAATGAATGGGATATTAATTGCCTATACTTAAGATTGAAGGTTAACACTGGAACAATCACAACCAGGTGTGTAATGACGTTCCTTGGTATCGCATTGAAGGGTTGAAAGAATTAAAAAAGAAATGTATGGATAAAGGGTCTAAAGAAAGAAGCCCTCCACTCCAACTTAAAGCAAAAAACGGCGTCACAACTTATGCTATAAGAATACAGATGATTGCTGGTATTGAAAACGACATCATGGACCCAGTGATGCAATGCACAACCCTTCCCAGCCATTCGGGTTTCTCTTAACAGAAACTTGTCTCATTTGTCACGGAGATACACACGTTATCTATTGACATCTCATTCCGAGATTGTTGATATTGAATAGGTGGCAGTCTGCTCCAGCCTCCGAGTACTAAAACCAAAATGCACTAATCGAGTCTAGAGCCAAGAGATCAATCAAAATCTCGTTAGGACACATTCCATTTCAAACACTTGTTGAACATCATCAGGTTCACAAGCTGTTATCAAGAGTCCTACGCAATATCATTGTGATATTTGCCAGAACATTCAGAGTGATACTCTTTAGTATTCACAATGACGAATGGAAATCCTTCCAGTGTCATCATCAAACAGCACTGCGGTAGGTGACTTGCGAGATTCTATATGAATCAAACTTGTGACAACTGGATATCGATTTGGTCCAGTAAATGAATTGACGGTTGATGAATTTTGATAAAAACATGACACTCTCGATGTGTTACAAAAAAACTCTTTAACGAGTGACACGTCGATTGATTTTCAAATCAATTTTCTCGTTTAATCATAAACATAAACTTGCAGTTCAACGGCTGGTGACGACAACCCTCCAATCCCATTCAATGCTCAATCTTCAATGACATACAATCTAGAAAGCTCAAAATTTAAAGGACAAAGGGCTCTCCGCTAACTCTGATTTAAAGCGTTCAAGATAATGCAAAAGCATGAGCATGTTGGTCAAAGACACAAGATCGCAATATGGCAAAGACGATAATAACAATGACAAAGGCTCAAAGTTAAGATCGCAAAGCATGAAGGAACAAGTTTACAACAAATAACGAAGACAAAGACCAAGGACACTCGAGCTTAAACGACAAAAGCAATCTCACTGATCTCATGAAGGAGTGTCATCAATGAACTCACTTCGGGGGAGATTGTTAGCCTCAATTTTATTGAGTCAATAAAGGAAGCTCGTTCCCGTGTTCAAGACCTCACTTCGGGGGAGATTGTTAGCCTCAATTTATTGAGTCAAACAAGGAAGCTCGGTCACTCTACGATGGAGCTTCGGTCTTTAATTAGTTAATGTTGTAACAGGATAATATCGGGAATCGGGCTCGACGATAGCTAAATCTAAATATTGGTATTTGTTTTGGGTTTAATCCAATAAGCAAAACCGAGCCCCGGTCCTAGTTATATATCCCGCGCCGTCACATTAAATGTGTAGGGGTATATATATATATTTAGATATTTACTAAATATCTAAATATATATATAGATATTTTATTTTACAAAATATCTAATCTTTTTCATTAATCTAAATTTCTTTTTCTTATTTCTCTCTCAACTCTCTCTCTACTCTCTCTCTATTTCGTCTCTCTCTCTCTCTTCTCTTTTCTTGTTTCGTGGTTCGGGTTATGAAGTGGAAGTATTAAACGGGTTTCTACACCTTCTTCTCGGATTATGTTCGCAACTCCCTTTTTTTGCGATGGACTTGTTTTGGATAACTTCGACTAGAACTTCTTTCGCGAGTTTGGAAAAGGTCATTCATGCTAGTTTGTTGGGAATTAAAAGTCTTCATACTTAATACTGCCAGGCCAAGAGTTAGTACTGCTCAAGTTACAACTGCCAGTACTAACCAGTTAGTACTGCTAAAGTAAGTTAGTACTGCCAGTACTAACTTAAGACTGCTGAAGGACTTAAGACTGCTAGATGAAGATTAAGACTGCTAAAGTGATAAAGATGTGTCAAGTGATTTGTATTGACTTATTCAGTGCATATCTTATAAAGTTAGAAGATTACCTATTGATTAATTATTGTAGAAGATTTGTAGTTATCTTGTAAAGGACTCCTTAGTGTATAAAAGGAGATCCTAGGTTATGGTGTTACATATACGTTTTGATATATAGCTTCAAGGTTGAAAACCCTAGTACTACACAGAGTACTCGTATTATTGATAATAATAATATTGGAGCTTTTTAGTAATATCATTGTTCATACAATTTACTGTTTTATTAATATTCTTCTAAGTATTAAAGAGTAGATTCCGTATACTCTTTAGTATTCACAAAGTTTCTATCATAGTTGTTTTGGATTTATCCAAAGTAACTTAACCTTTACAAGCTAAGGAATCAATCTTAAGTTGGGATCAACAAGTGGTATTAGAGCTTTTGTTTTAAAACTTTAATCTAGAAGAAACTAACAAGAAGAACCCTTTACTCACAAGGAAGAGATGGATCTAGAAACTGCTCAAACCACTACTATTGCAAAGTTGCCCATTCTCAAACAGGGTGAATATGATATGTGGAGGCTAAGGATTGAGCAATACTTTGAAGTACAAGACTATGCTCTATGGTATGTCATAGAGAATGGAAACTTATTTAAACCAGCAGCTCAAACAACAACAAATGCTGATGGTACCTCAACTTCACTAATACCAGGTCCTGTAACTACTAAAGAAAAGGTTCAAAAGAAGAATGATGTAAAGGCAGAGTCTGATTATGTTGGGCACTTTCCTAGTGAACATCTAATGCGTTTATCAGTCAAGGATGATAAGACTTCTGTTTGCTACTATACCAATAAGATTTGGTGGTAATAAGCACACAAAGATGGCCGCTTAAGGACTCTTCTAAAGCAAAATATGAGAACTTAGTGTCCAAGCACAGAGTCTCTTGACTCATATTTTTAACAGGCTTCGATGATTGTAAGTCAGCTGGCTATCTTGGGTGAAAATATTTCACAAAAAGATATCAATTTGAAATTTCTTAAGAAGTCTGCATTCTGAGTGGATATATCATGTTGTAGTCTTCGAGGATATAACAGATCTAGACACAATGAGCTTTGATGATCTTTATAACAGTTCACAAGATTGTTCGAATATGAGGTTACAAGACCTGCAAGCTCATGCTCAAGATTCTCAGGAATATGGCTTTTGTGTGTCATCCCCTAGCAGCTTACATAATGAAGTTAATACTGCTTACTGAGGTTAGTACTGCTAACTCTCAAAGTTGCCTGCTAGCACTATAGTTAGCAACTGCTTGTACTCCAAGTTAGTTCTGCAACGTAAGTTGATGCCATTGTTTATGCATTTTTGGCCAATCAACCAAATGGGTCTCAACTTGTACATGAGGACCTCGAACAAATCCATGAAGATGACTTAGAAGAGATAAATTTGAAGTGGCAGTTAGCATTGCTGAGCATGAGGACAAGAAGGTTTTTATAAAAAACTAGTAGAAAGATCACTATCAATAGGAGTGACACAGCTAGATATGAAAACTCCAAGGTGGAGTGTTTCAACTGCCACAAGATAGGACACTTTGTAAGAGAATGCAGAGGACCTATGAACCAAGGTAGCAGGAACAGGAACAAGGACTAAATCTAGAGGATGTAAATGTTGGAGAAATTCTTCAAAGCCATGGTGGGCTATTGATGGGGCTAGTGTGACTGAAGTAGTTTGGCAGTGTTGAGTCCGACAAACATGGCTCTTATGGCTTTTTCAGACTCTAAGGTACATAATAACAAAACTTGTTAAAAAACCTGTCTAAAAAGCTTTGAAACTCTTAAAACTCAACTTGATGATTTAAGAATAGAGTCTAACAAATCTGAGTTCAATTTAGCTACTTATAGAAGAGGGTTAACATCTATAGAAGAGCAACTTGTCTTTTACAAAAAGAATGAGGTTATTTTTTATGAGCAACTTGTTCTTAAAAGAGATATCTCATATAAAGACTCAGAAATTAGTATGCTTAAAAGTGAGTTAGAAAAGCTTAAGCAAGAAAAAGAAAGCAATCAACTTAAAATTGAAAACTTTGATAATGCTTATAAGAGTCTAGACAAATTAATAAGGAGTTAGATAACTAATAAAAGTAGAAAGGGTGTTGGGTTTATAAGTTATAATGTTGTTCCACCTCCCCATACAAGGTTATTTTCACCCCCAAATCTTGATTTGTCCTACTCTGGTCTAGAGGAGTTCCAATAGCCTGAGTTTGAAGGCTATAGATCTAAGACTAGTAAAATTGTTAGTGAAGATATTTCTAATAAGGTTAGGGAATCTCCTGATGCCCTATTGGTTGAGGAGTTGGTGTCAGATGATAAGTTAGAGAAGAAAACTGTTTTTCCTACTATTGCTAAGATAGAATTTGTTAGACCTAAACAACAAGAAAAACCGGTTAGGAATCAAGTTAGTATGCTAAAAATGTACAGGTCACAAAGTCCTAGGGTAAATCAAGAAAACTGGAATAATAGAAGTACAATAGTAGGAAGTGGACTTTGTGATGTACATAAAGTTGATTTCTGTGAAAGTTTTGACATGTGCAGGTTGACTAGCAAATACCTTAAAGGGAAAGGGTGGTTTCTGGGAATATTTATACAAAGGTGAATTACAATTATTCTGCTAAAAAGGCTCACCCTAGTGCTCACAGGAACATGGCTTCAAGAGCAGTTTTAATGAAAACTGGCCTAAGACCACTTAATAATGCTAGGACTGTTAATACTGCTCATTTAAAAACTATAGTTTATAGTGCTAGACCAATGACACATTTTTCTAAATCACGCCACCATCAATCTGTACAAGAGGCCTCCCCCCCCACCCACCCCCCCCATATCAAATAGAACAGCATTAACTTAACACAAATTTTTAGCCCAAAATGGTAATACTGCTAAGGGAAAATTTTATATGCTAGGGTCAAAAACATTTAATACTGCTAGGCCAAATTCAGTAGTAGTTAATTCTATTAAGGCCTTAGCATGTTAGGTTTGGAGACCTACCAAACTTAATAGTGCATCAATTACTTTGAAGAGGCATAATTATGTTAATGCATGAGGCAGATCCAAGTTAGTGATGGCTTGGGTCCCTAAAGGAAACTAATTTCCTTATTTTTATCTGCAGGGTCATCCACAAAAAGAAGATCAAGGCTATGTTGATAGTGGATGCTCAAGGCACATGACAGGGAACATGTCCTATCTCTCAGACTTTAAGGATTTTGATGGAGGATATGTTACCTTTGGGGGAGGAGTCAAAAGAGAGAAAATTACTAGTAAAGGAACTCTTAAAATTGGTAAGCTTGATTTTGAGGATGTGTACTTTGTTAAGGAGTTACAATTTAACCTTTTTAGTGTTTCATTGATGTGTGACAAAAAGAACAGTGTTCTTTTTACTAACACTAGATGTTTTTTCTTTGTTCTCTGACCTTTAAGTTAGCTATGAGAGTCAGGTTTTTTATAAAGTTCATAGAAAGAACAAATATGTTTAGTGTTGATTATGAAGAAATATGTGTTCATAAGAGAGTTTACTGGTCTTGTTGCAAAGGCACACTTGATGAATCAAGAGGCTAGGTCATGTAAATTTTAAAACTATTAATAAAGTATTTAGGAATAATCCTTGTGAGTGGTATTGTCCCTATAAAACATTTTGACCAATGACAAAACTTGTGTTTTGCTTGTCCTTAAGGGGTAAAGCAACACATACCTCCTGTAAGTTAAAGATTCAGAACTTCTTTTACTCAGCCTTTATTCATGTTTCATATGGACTTGTTTGGTCCAACTTTTGTGAGCAGCTTAAAGAATAAGAAATATTGTCTTGTGGTCACTAATGATTATAGCAAATTCACTTAGGTTTTCTTTTTAGCCTCTAAGGATGAGACTAGTGGCATCCTTAAGAACTTTATAACTGAGATAGAAAATCTAGTTGATAAGAAAGTAAAAATAATTAGATGTGACAATAGGACAGAGTTTAAGAATAGAGTTATGAATGAGTTTTGTGAAAAGAAAGACATTAAGAGGGAATTTAGTATAGCAAGAACTCCTCAGCAAAATGGTGTTGTTGAAAGGAGAAATAGGACACTAATTGAGGTTGCTAGAACCATGTTAGCTGACTCTAAGTTATCTACTACATTTTGGGCTGAAGCAATTAATACTGCTTGCTATATGCAGAATAGGGTAATTATAGTTAAACCTCATAACAAGACCCTTTATGAATTGTTTAGAGGTAGAACTCCTGTTCTAAGCTTCATGAGACCATTTGGGTGTCATGTTACCATCCTTAATACCTTAGATCATCTTGTCAAGTTTGATGGAAAATTTGATGATGGTTTCTTTGTTGGATACTTATTGACTAGTAAGGCTTTTAGAGTATACAACATTAGAACTAAGAAAGTAGATGAAAACTTGCGCATTAGGTTCTTAGAGAATAAACCTATTGTTACAGGTGATGGTCCAAAGTGGCTGTTTGATATTGATAGTCTAACAAAATCAATGAATTATGTGCCAGTTGTTTCAGGTACAAACTCTAATGATTTTGCAGGTTCAGAAGAAAGTAATGGTGCATGTCAAACTAGCAAGGAGACTAAATTTAGACAAGACTACATTGTGATGCCACTATGGAAAGATGGTTCAATGTTTGATTCTTCTTCAAAGAATTCTTGTGATGATAAACCACAACCTTCTAGTAATGCTGAAAAGAAGGATGATAAAGGTATAAGTAAAGCAATTGGATTTAGTGATCAAGAGAAACCTGAGAGCAGTACTCTAAATATTAATACTGCTAGGCCAAGTGTTAATACTGCTAGTGCAAATTCTAAAACTGGTAGTCTAAATATTAATACTGTTAGTCCAACAGTTATTACTACAAGGTCAAATCGCTCTCAAAATGTATCTGACATGTTTTCTTTGGGAAGAAGTGCTACACTTGAAGCCACACATGCTGATTTATTTGGTGATGAAACAAAAATAGATATGAGCAACCTTACTACCTCATATTATGTTTCTACTACTCCAAATACAAGAATCCATAAAGATCATTCACTTGATCATGTGATTGGTGATATACAATCTGGTGTACAAACAAGAGGAATGACAAAGAATACAAATGAACATGGGTTCATTAGTGCTGTTTAAGAAGGGAAAACTCATGAAGACCTTCATACTT
>BQNB010050206.1:24068-41626 GCA_026074375.1 Tanacetum coccineum | reverse complement strand
ATGACATCCCTTTAACAATGAAATTCCCCGTGTGGTAATTTGCATAATCGGCAAACCATGTGGTACTTGAGTCACGAGAAGTCACCATATTAAGTGTCTCAAGAGGAATTTCTCATTCACCTCTTTTGGGTCGAGCACATTTTCATACGGATTTTCTAATCGGGAAAGATGATCGGCTGCGAGATTCTCGGATCCTTTTGTGTCAATTACTTTGAATGTGAACTCTTAAAGGAGGAGAACCCACTGGAGCAATCTCGCCTTGGAATCTTTTTTAGTAAAGGGATACTTTAGGGCGGATTAATCCGTATACACTATGCTTTTGTTCAAGATAAGGTAAGATCGGAATTTTTCGAAGGCATACACCACGGCTAACATTTCTTTCTCTGTCATGGTGTAATGCGATTCCGCCTCGTTCATTGTTTTGCTAGCATAGTGTATAGGCCTAAATTGTTTTTCATGACGTTGCCCCAAGACTGCACCTATGGAAAAGTCGCTTGCGTTGCACATAAGCTCGAAGGGTAGATCCTAGTCTAGGACAATCAAGATTGGAGCTTCAGTAAGTTTTTTCTTTAACATTTCAAAAGCTTGAATGCATTCATTGGAGAAGATGAATGGAGTATTCTTCTCAAGAAGATGAGTCATCGGTCGGGAAATTTTAGAAAAATCCTTAATGAATCGTTGGTAGAAATCGACATGACCGAGAAAACTCCGAACACCCTTGACGGTAGTGGGATGAGGTAACTTAGCCATCACATCAATTTTGGCTTTATATATAATCGACCCTCAATCCCCATTTTTTTTAGGAAATCTTAATTGCCAAGGACATTGCCTTCCTTAACCATAAAAATGAGGACTCTTTTTCTTTCTTTTTTCTTTTAATTCTTTTCCCAATTTAGACAAAGATTTGTGTCTCCGCTCCTTTTGAAGCATCTTGTCCTACACGAGAGCGGCAATTTCCCCTAATGAATTTCCGCAAAGACCACAAGAAGTCGTCCATAAAGACTTTCCATCGTGTTTTTTTTTTCGATCATGTCAATGAAATGAATAGCCATCATACAACCTTTGGAACGTGCCCTGGAACGTGCCCGATGCATTGCATAAGCCAAAAGGCATGCGACGATAGGCGAACTTTCCATAAGGACACGTGAATGTGGTCTTTTCTTGATCATAAGGGTCGATGGGAATTTGAAAGTAACACGAGAAACCATCGAGAAAAAAATAGTACTCGTTTCACGCTAATCTCTCGAGCATTTGATCCATAAACGGTAGTGGAAAGTGGTCATTATGGGTGGCTTCATTTAACTTTCGGTAGTCAATGCATACACGCCATCCCGTAACCAATCGAGTAGGAATTAACTTGTTTTCATCATTTTCAACAACCGTAAAACTACCTTTTTTCGATACGCAATGCACGAGGCTTACCCAAGGACTATCCGAGATCGGGTAAATTAATCCGGCGTTAAGAAGTTTTTCAACCTCCTTTTTGATGACATCGTGGATTTTTAGATTCGCTCGTCTTTGGTGTTGGACCGCCGGTTTGTAGTCCTCATCCATAAGAATCTTGTGAGTATAAAATTCTAGGTTAATACCCTTAATGTCAGAGAGTTTCCAAGCAATGGCTCGCTTGTGTGACTTTAAAACCTTTATGAGAGCGGCTTTTTCCTTGACACTCAAGTCTTTAGCAATTATAATGGGCAACTTGTCGTTACCCTCCAAAAATGCGTACTCAAGATGAGGAGGTAAGTTCTTAAGTTCGACCTTAGGAGGTTAATCAATTAAAGATTTATCATTTTTAGCTTCACAAACTTTAAGTTCTTTTCGAATTTCAGGAAAATAATTTCCTTGAGTGGGAGGGGATAATGATGGATCATCATTGAAAAATGCTTCAAGAAGAAGAATGTCCCCTCTGTGTCGTAATAAGAGTGATCAACTTTCGCTGAAGTTGGATCATCTTTAAGAGCGAGGAAAGCGTTGACTTCCTCGAGAAGAAAATCACTATCCCCGAAGGGAGTGAGGGTCAGAGAAGAGGTAGAAACGATCGGGTCATAATAAGGAGTGGGATTGCCACTCGCAATCACATCGGAGAAACTGAGAACTTCTTGAGAATACTCCTCACAAGCCATATCAATGACGTCAATTCGGTTAACCGAATTATCATTAATTAGAGGAGTATCTCGAAGTTTGATCAAGATTGAATGTTACGGCTTCTTTTCCAACACGAAAAGTTAATTCTCCTTCGTGTTGGGAATAAATCTTCATCAAGAGTTAACAATGCCAAGGTATAACTAACAGTACTACTGGAGTTAGTACTGCCATTACAAACTTAGTACTGCCAGTGTTAGTTAATACTGCTAGAGGAAAAGTTAATATTGCTGATGGTTAATGCTGCTGACTTAGAGATAAGGATGCAAAGAAGATAAATATGGAATGTATATCTTATATATTTTAGGAAGATTCGTATATGATTATAATTGTAGTTGACCCTAAAAGTTCGGTAGTTAACTTGTAAAGGACTCATTGTGGTGTATAAAAGGAGATCCTAGGTTAAGGTTTGATATATACTTAAGAGAGAAATATACATCTTAGAGAAAGAACATATAGCTTCAAGGTTGTAACCCTAGTACTAAGCAAGAGTACTCGTATTATTAATCTAATAATATTAAAGCGTTTTGTGGCATTTTGTGTTTTGTTCATTGTTCATTGTTTAGTACTGTTTCATTGATTAATACTTCTAGAGTATTGAAGTGTAGATTCCGCATACACTTTGATATACAAACAAAGTCTCAACCATTGTTATTTTGGATTCATCCAAGGTAACATACTCTTTACAAGGTAAAAAATCGATCAAGGCTTGGGATCAACAAGTGGTATCAAAGCCTGTGGTTTGAGAAACTTTGATCTAGAAGTAATGGAGTTTGAGAATACACAGAACAATGCTTTGGCTAAGCTTCCCATGCTCAAACTCGAGGAGTATGAGATGTGGGATATCAGGATCAAACAGTATTTTGAGATCCAGGATTATACTCTATGGGAGGTCATAGAGAATGGGAATTACGTATTCCTGTAACAACACCATCAGAAACTGGTACATCAACAGCAACAAAGATGACTATGCCTTCTACTACTGAAGAAAAGACGTGTAAAAAGAATGATGTAAAGGCAAGAAGTCTACTGCTCATGGCACTGCCCAATGAACATCAACTTACCTTCGACCAGTATGTTGATGCTCAATCAATGTTTGCTGCAATTAAAGCTCGATTTGGAGGCAATGAAGAACAATGATGGCCATAGAAGGCGACTCTGTTGAAAGAACAGTTGATAACTTTAGTAAGTCAAGATCGATTCACTGATTTCTATCTTTTAAAGGCTTACAAAAGCTTGTAGTTGATTGGCAATTCGGGTGTGGTTACTCCTTCCAGAAGAATCCAAAATGTAATATTTTTAAGGAGCTTTACTTATGAATTGGATTTAACATGTTGTAGGTTTGGTGATGAACAAACTGATTTTGATACTATGGGTTTGGATTGATTCTTGTACAAACAATTTTAAATATTGTTGAACTGAAGGTTAAGAAATCTGCTGGTGCAAGCAATGATGATAAAAACTTGGCATTTGTAACTACCTCAGGTGTAAATAGTATTAATAATATTAATACTGTAAACACTGAAGTTAGTACTGCTACACAAGGTTAATACTGGCTGTACTGTAATTTATACTGCTACTTAGTGAGGCCAAATATATGCGAAGTACTCATCAAACATAGGTTGAAACAATGAATCCCAATCATTCTTTGTTGGTAGGACAGCGGGTGTTGGAGATGGAATATTTTGTACGAGTCCTGAATTGATTGTTCCAGGAGTCATTAGTTGAGGCCTGAGTCCGGAACTGAATTGTTCAGAAGCCATATGACCATTTGTGGATGGGAGCTTACTTATATTCAAGAGACCAAATACGAGTTAAACTATATAGATCACATTTTATTCACTACTCTCCCCTTCAAAAATTGCATATGTAATTGCCATTTTTGATTGAACAAGTGAATTAAAATACAAGTTAATGTATGTTGATCCACAAGTTGTTGATAAGAATGGTCATAAATAATAAGATTTCTCTTCTTCCAAAGATAAAGTGCATTGAAGCGTACACCTTTCTTTTCTTTGAGGAGTGGGCCTGAAATGTTGTCTACAGATGCCATTTGTTCTTGTTCATCACATTTGACTTCCTCGAACCCCTGGTTTCAGACGTTATTCTGTAACTATTCAGAACCAAACTTGAGTTTTCCTTTTTGGGGTTAAAAATATGTCCCTGCATCTTCAAGTTAAGAGTACATACCGACACTTAAGAGTTTGTAGCACTTCATATGGGTTAGTGATAACATATTTGAATATTTGGGGTTTATATGTAACTTTGGTTGTGCTATGGTGAATATCTATTCCAGTTGATCCCACTAAGACCAAGTCTTGAAATTTACGGTAGGTTCCACTAAGACAAGATCTAGGAGATGTTTTATCATGATAGCGGAAGACTTATTTTAGAGAAAGCTATGTCCTTTAAGATCTGGTTCTTTCAGGTTTTCTTTACCATTATTTCTCTATTCTACGGTTTGATTATGTTTTAAGATTAGGGATTGAATTCTCTAGCACGAGAAATATATTCTTTTAGGATTTTATGTAAACAACATGCATCATGATTTGCATTTAAAAGACACATTTGACAAGTGAACATACCAACGGTGTTTGAGTTCCCGAAACATTGAACTGGGATTCTGAGTGATATGTTTTTTGACAAGTTTAATTAAATTAAATATACTTTAGATGCAGGCTAATTCCTCAATGTTTTGATTGCTTGCTCCTAGTTTTTTGGATTTGTACACTAGTATGTGTTTAATTAAAACCTTTTACCTTTAAAAACAAAGTTAAAAAAAACCAAAAACGGATTAAATTTGCCAAAAATATGTTGTTGTTGATAATTGTGCTCGTGCGATGAACATATCTAAGGGAAAAGGATAACATAAAACAGAAAGCCACAAAACGACAAAAAACAGACAAGGAATGGAAAGCGTTGGAAAAAGACAAAGTCAAGACAAAGCCAAGTGTGAAAAGTCAACCAAAGTCAACCCGAAAATCAAAGTCCAAAAAGTGGAAGGAAAAATTTAAAGTTTAGGGGCCAAATTGCCAAGTCCCTAAACTTTTTAATGAAGAAAAAGAAGAAAAAGAATATACTTGCAAGGGCTTAAACTGCCATTTCAAAAGAGATACCACTCAAGGGTTATTTTGCAACCTCAAAGATGTAACTCATAAGGGACCATGAATGAAGAACTTTATAACATTTGAGGGGGTGTTTTTGCAAGTTCCTAACTGTTATACAAACATGGGACTTAACTGAAAATAAACATTTAAACATTGAGGGAACCTTTTGTGACTAAAAACCTAAAACCCTGACCCCGTTTGAAACACTTTTACATCTCTCGACAACTTTCCGTAAATTCACTATTACCCCAACTGTCACTCATATTCGTTGATCCTCCCACGTCCTCAACATGTTCACTACCTAAACCACCCCCACATTGTGTGCACGCTGCAATCTAAATCTCAATCCAATCAATGGTTGTTATAATTCGGATTGGTGAGCAAGCAAAGACCAAGGGCCAGGATTGCTTTGTGTTTATACACTCACAACAAACACAAGTCTCACTCTACTTAGAAAACTAGCACAACAAGTGAAGACAAGAGGAGAAGTCCAAACCCTAGCTTATTTGGCTATAAAAGCTTTTGTAAGCCATTGTGGCAAGGGAGTTAGTTTTTAAGTGTGTAGTTTTTTAGCTCAGTTTAGTTTTCAACTTAATTTGCTTTGATGTACTTGTACTCTCTTTTTAATGAAAATTCAGCTTAACTTTTACATTGTGTTCTAATTTACTTATGTTTCTTTAAAAATCAATTAAGCTCTTAATATAAGCCATCTCTAACCTGTTTTAAACCTTTATACAAAAATTAAAAAAAAATCAAAAGGAAAAAAAGTTACTGTGTGATTAAGCTAAGGATGAATGAGCAAACTTGGATGGCTCATTGGGTTGCTTAGTATAGCTTATTTATAAGCTTGGGTAGGTTAGAGCTTATTTAGGTTGGACATAATCCTGTTTTGAGCAAGGATCAAAGGTATACTTCTTTTTAAATTTTGCTTAAAAGTTACTGTAGCAAGCTTATTTTCAGCTTATTTATGTCTTATTGTGCTTATTTGCTGTTGCTTTTTACCTTTTAGTGCTTAACCATGCTTGTTTAATACTTGTTTTTAAAATTTAGTGCTTAATTTAGTCTTTACAAGTGTTAAAACCCGTTTTTAAAATTATAAAGGGGTGTTTGGTACAAGCCCAAAATGGGTCAAAATGGTGTCATCATGGGTTGTGGCCATTTGGCCACATTTGATTAGCATTATTAAGCTTATTAGAGTTTGATTTCCAAACTTTTTAAGTCCAAAAAGTGTTTTTCAAGGTTTTCTCATTGTTCTCTCAAAACTGTTGAATTTTAAGAAGTTTCAAAGTGCTTATTTGCTTAAGTTTTAAAAACCTGAAGTTGTAGTCTAGAGTTATGTCATTTGTGTGTGCAAGAACCATCTAGCCAAAGCCTTAGGAATCCTTGTGTTTTGCTTAAGTCTGTCAACACATTTTTCAAGTTTTTCAAAAGTCAAAATCACCTATTTCTTTTTGCAAAAATCAGCAGCTTTAAATTGTTTTTAGAAGCTTAAAATTTGAGCATAAGCTCACCTTAAGCTATGCTCAATCTGTCTTAACTTTATTTTTCATTTTGAGCTTATTTGACAGCTTATTTTAAGCTGTCAAATTAAGCCCCCCTTACTAGTTCATTTCCCCTGGTGCTAGACACCCTTTTTCAAGCCCACTTTTCTAGCTTATTTGGCCTTAAGCCCTTAGTTCTTTTTAGCTTTTTAGACTGCCCTTAGGTCCATTGATAAGCCCTAGTAGCCTTAAGCCTTATTTCCCCCCTAGAGTGCTTAAGCCTAAGCACAAAAGTGGCCATTTGAATTTTTTACTCAGAATTAGGATTGTGGCTTATTTTAGTCTTTTGGCTTTTATGACTGATTTTCTTAGCTTATTTTAGTTGTAGTTGCTTATTAGGATTAGGTTTTCCCTTGTTTCTTAGCTTATCTTGCCCCTTAACAAGCCTAGGTAGACTTAAAATTCACCCTAGCAGTACTACTAAACTCCTATAAGTTTGTTACTGCTAGTGTTTAAGCTAATTTCTGGCTTAAAAAAAAAAAATTAAAAAAAAAAAATAAAAAAAAAAAAAAAATTTAAAAAATTGGGCTTATTTCATTTGCTTATTTTTGTTCCTAGTAGTTCATAATGTTGGTGTGTTAAGTTGTGTTTGCTCATTTTCCCACTTTCTTTGCTTAATTGTTCATAAAAGTGATTAAGAAAAGCCAATTTTTTTGCTTTAAAACTCAATATACGCAACTGCCATCATAAAGCTCTTTTTCCACTTATTTTTTAGCCTTTTCCTCAAAAAGCTGTAAGTTAATGTAAAATGAATAAGCTCAAGTGCTTTTATCATTTTGTGTAAAAGTATTTTCTAAAACAAGAGGAATAAGGGGAAAACCCGTGAGGCAAGACTCTAACCCGGTTTTTTTTTCACCCCCCCCCTTACCCGCATACTAAAATATATAAAATATATATTAAAATATAAGTATAATACGCTATGTCTAAAAAACAATCAATATACCTAGGAGTAGTATAGAATATCCCCCGGGTACGTTTATCCCCAACGAGGCTGTGCTGGAGACTCGATACAGTCGGAAAATTGGAGTTTGATGAATAAATGATGAGAGAGTAAAAGCTAAATTAATCAATAACAAACACAAACTATTAAAAACCTAAAAAATTTTATGAAATAAGCTAAAAAAACGAGAGCAGAAATCACCGAACATAGGGGTCAAAACCTAAAATCTTAAAAAATAGCCTACCAAAGAAATTTTTAAACTTCTAACAACTCTAGGGGACTAATAATGAAGGAATAAAAAGATTAGACTTGAAAAACGATGTCGTTTTGACCCAAAAACTAGGAAGTCAAGATCCGTACCCGAGACCCATTCTTTAAAAATCAAAAGTTTGAAAAATTAACCCTACGAAGTCTTTCATTTTTTTCCTACGTAAAATATGACAATAGAAAATTTTCTAAAAAAAAATATTTTTTTGATAATTTTTGTATTTTTTATGATTTTTAAAACTTTTAACGAAATTAAATTATAAAAAATACTAAACTATTTTTAAAAATTCTGAAAAAATTACTAAAATTACTAAACCCTAAATCCTACCTAAGAAAAATAAGAAGCCCGAAATTCGGCTTATAAATAAAAGAGCAAAAAATAAGCTCGAAAGATCTTATTACCTAATGGACAAAACCTACCTTAAAATGCCCAAGGTCAAACTAGAAAAGACCCAAGGCACAGCGGTAAGAGTGGTTATAAAAGAGGATCTAAGGGGAAACCCGGGTAACAAGACTCGAACCCGGGTCTCACCCATCAAAACACCTCTTTATAAACTCTTACCTTTCTTTTTGGGTTTACCCCAGGTCACCCCAACATAAAAAAGAAAGGCAATTTTAAAATCAGTCAAGGAAAATGTCCATGAGATTGAGAAAGTACAAACAACACAGATGTGGAAGTCTGCCTCTACTCTAACAGATTTGGAAAATCCTTTGGTTCAAGATGGAGATGCTGCTGATGTTGATGAACATCTTTATAGATCTATGATAGGATCTGTGCATGTGCAAGGTTTCAAGTTTCTCCAAAGACATCCCATTTTTTAGCTGTCAATAGAATCTTTAGATACCTTAAAGGAAAACCTTCTTTAGGACTTTGGTATTCTAAGGACTCTCCATTGGAATTAGTTGCTTACACTGACAGTGACTATGCTGGAGCTACATAAGATAGGAAGTCAACCTCTGGAGGTTGTCAGTTTTTGGGAAATAGGCTAATCTCTTGGCAATGCAAGAAACAAACTGTAGTTGCCACTTCTACAACTAAGGCTGAATATGTGGCTGCTACAAGTTGCTGTAGATAGGTTCTCTGGATACAAAACTAACTGCTGGACTATGGGTACAATTTCATGAATACTGTTATTTATATTGACAATAATAGTACTGTATGCATAATAGAAAATCCTGTTAAACATTCTCAAACAAAACATATAGAGATTAGGCATCATTTTATAAGAGACTGCAATGCTAAAAAGTTGATTCAAATGGCTAAGGATTGTCACTGAACATGAATGTAGCAGAACTTCTAACAAAAGGTTTGATCTGGTAGATTTTAGTACTGGTCTCAAGTATTAGAATGCTAAATCCCTAATGCCCATATCTTTTGTTTGTTTTTGTAAAGTTTGTTAAATGTTAGTACTGTTAAATCTTTGTAAATTAATACTGCTAGTTATAATTAGTATTGCTAGTTATATTTAAGACTGTTTGGCAAAACTGTTACTTATAGTTAGTACTGCTAGTTATTTCTATGTCTCACTGTTAATCCTGTTAGTCACATTTAATACTGCTAAAACAAGAAAAATGGTTACATTATGTTTTTCTTGGTTTTGAGCTAACTCTTTCAGGATAAGCAATGAAGTGTGAAATTGGTTACTCAATAATACTTTATTTGAGGGGAGGAATATTGTTTGTTCTTGAAGTATTGGTTGTAACACCACACAACAAATGGTCATCAGTTCACCATGTCTTATAGACATCAAGAATTGACTAGTCCAAAGCAAACGGCTACTGGTAAAGACTTCTCAAATCCGTTGATAGTTGATAGTTTACTCAAAACTATATGGTTATCAATGCTCCACTGTTTTACAATTAAGCATTGCAAGTCCCAAAGCAAACGGCTATTGGTAAAGACTACTCAAATCCGTTAATGGCTGGTAGTTTGCCAAAAACTATACTTTGTGTGAATTTGTGAGCCAAAAGAATAGAGAGAATTGGTGAGCTTAAAAATTAGATAGAGAGTATTGTTGAAAAACATACAGTGCAAAGTGAGTTAAAAGAATTAAGAGATAAAATGTAAGCTTAAAAACAGAAAGAGAGATTGTGTGAAGCTATTTTTGAATAACACAAAGTTTTGGAGTTTGTACTGCTTTTGGTAGAGAAGTTAATACTGTTAGGCTTATTTTAAGTACGCTGAACCACATTTGTACTGCCTGCTGGATGACCGTTAGCACTGCTTGAGCCCTAACAGATTTTCATTAATGATAGAGCCGTTGAGATATTTCCGCCAAATACCTATGATATAGGTTTGACTAATTGGACTTTCGTGATCTTTCTATATATTCGCATGATTCACTCACGATAACCTCAAATTTCTTTAAGTCGGTCAAACCATATCTCTATGTTTTCTCTACATAAACTCAATTAACTTTCTCCAGCCTTCATACTTTCCTACACGATCATATCCCACAAATTATCAACATTTTACCTCATGGCAAGTTTGGAATTCTTTGTGATAAGCATATAAGTGCATGCGTTCTTGGAAAAGTCTACAGGGAGTGAGGGATTTCATCAAGTTATTGACTTCCTAAGTCAAAGTCATATCAGCTATGCTCTCACTAAGAAGCCAGAAATCTATATCTCATTTATCAAACAATTTTGGAGAACTGTTGAAGCTTTTACTGACGCTGATGGGGAGGTTATCAATCACTGCTGAACATTGATGGTTAATCCAACACTATCACTGAAGCGCCTCCTTAATAAAAATCTCAATTGGAAGATCAAGATGGTATGAACCTCTATTTCCCAACTAAGATTTTTGAGTAGCTTGCGCTCATGGGGTATCAACAATTCAGATACGTGTTCAACTTTTCCAAAAGGCGTTTTCCTCACCTTAATAGGAGGTTTTTCTTTATACAGTACTCTACTTCATTACCTTAGACTCTAAGAAGAAATAGAATATTGTGTTCTGCTTTGGGAGCATTTAGTAGTAACATAGCTGACTTGCCTTATATGCTTAGGCCACAAACTAGGAAAATACAACTTCTCTAGGCCTAATTTTTTAAACGTTAATGGTCACAACATTGGAAGCCCCCAAAGTTTTTTTAATGTATCCAAGGTTTATTCCAAATTTGCCTAAATGCAGAAAAACGAGCTTAAGACACATTCCAAAACATATCCTGTCCCCTCTCTAAATAACAAGGTTTTTAGCAACATGATGACGTTACCAAAGATATACAGGGAAAAATGGGTTATTTCCTAGATGATTACTTCACCTACACATGAACCATCACCACATCTTCATCTTTCACCATCCAGGATCACATCAACACCTTCACCATTATCTTACCTTCCACGAGGAAAGCCAGGCCATCATTGAACCTAACCTTCACCTGATGCAGATACCATGTTTTCTACACCCAATGAATCACCTCTCCATACTTACTGGTAAGAGTTGAATTTGTTACATGATCAGAATACTGCTGAAGAAGGACAACAAGAAGATAGTACTGCAGGTATTATAGTTAGACTGCTCCTAATAAGTTTTAGACAGTCAAAGAATCTCATAAGTACAAGCTTGGTAGAGAATAATGGTAGAATAAGTAAGATGCAAAGAAGGATAAAGGCAAAGCAATCATGACTGAACCAGAACCTGTGAAAAATCCTAAGGAAGTTATTGGAACAAGAGAGACTGGGTTTAGAAGAAGCTATCAGATTGCAAGAACAAGTTGATGAAGAGGAAAGAGGCTCAAGTACAGAGAATAAGAGATAGCAGACAACTTTTAGCACCATGATGAAGAAATATTTACTACTATCCTAACTACAACTAAGATATTGATTGGGAATGATCCCTCAGTCAAAAGTACTATGGATTTGAAGAATATAACCAAAGTCAAAGCTCAAGCCAAGGGGAAAAAAGACATGATTATCTACTTGAAGAATTAAATAAATACAAGTTTGAAAGACTTTGAAGGAATGAGCTATGCTGAGAGTTAGGGCCAATTTTTTGAAAAGGTATGGGATACAATCATAACTATGTGCCTGAGAATTTGGAATATTGAAAAGGAAAAGAAGAAGCCTGCTGATTTTCAACAGATTGGACAAGAAAAAGTTAAGATGAATCTATAGAAAGAGAGAAGAATCTCTTCCGTAGAAAAGGGACACGAAGTACTACAAAAAGAGACAAAAGGTGGAACTGATGATGAGAAGGAAATCTCAAAGGTTATTTAGACATAGGTACCAAGAAGAAGATGTTCAGAAATAAGATGAATCTCTATCTACAAAAGTATCCAATTAAGGATTGAAAGACTTACACTTTGTCAGAAAAACTTCATGTACTACAAAATCAATCAGAGGATATATTAATGATGCGGAGACTTGCATACACTTTTTGAGCCTGATGAGGAGAGTGAAATATGGATGAATCAGAATGAGTATAATCTAATAAGTTGGAGTTTATGTGATTTATGTGGAGTTCACATTCTGCTGATGCAAAATGGAATTGCCATACATATGCTTACAGAAAAGAAGTATCCTCTAAGTCAAGAAATGATATCAAAGATGTTGAGTAAGAGATTGGAGGTTGATCATGAGAGTAACAACAAGCATAGAACCACTAAAGTTCATCATATCACAAGTGCAGAAGTAGAAGAGTGATTAAAAAAGAATCATCATTGAAGACAAGAAGATTTAATCAAATAAACTTGGGATTTGAAGATAAATCACAAGTTTGGGAGGATTGTTCAAATAAATCTTCATCAAGAGTTAATACTGACAAGGTATAACTAACAACACTAATGGAGTTAGTACTACTAGTACAAACTTATTACTGCCAGTGTTAGTTAATACTGCTAGAAGAAAAGTTAATACTGCTGATGGTTAATGCTGCTCAGACATGGAGATAAAGAATCAAGGAAATAAAATATGGAATGTATATCTTTATATATTTTAGGAAGATATGGTATAATGATTATAATTGTAATTGATCTTAAAAGTTGGTTTTAAAAGATATCTTGTAAAGGACTCTTGTGGTGTATAAAAGGATATCCAAGGTTAACGGGTAGATATGCTAAGAGATAGAGATACATCTTAGAGAAAGAACGTATAGCTTCAAGGTTGTAACCCTAGTACTATAAGAGTACTCGTATTATTGATTTAATAATATTGAAGCAGTTTATGTTTTATTCATTGTTCTTTGTTTAGTATTGTTCCATTGATTAATACTTTTAGAGTATTGAAGTGTAGACTCCGCATACACTTTGATATACAAACAAAGTCTCAACCATTGTTATTTTGGATTCATCCAAGGTAACATACACTTTACAAGGTAAAGAATCGATCAAGGCTTGGGATCAACAGAGGGCACCGTTGGACTCGTTTTTCTGTGCTTTTTCCAATGGCATACTCAGGAACTTTTTATGACTTTGTCTTTACTTTGAATAATAGGCACTCTTGATCGTGACAAACCCGTAAATACCCGTTTTTGCTCCGTTTTCAATCATTTTTGCCTGCAAGACATAAAAATACCAAACAAACACACTTGTAAGATAATTATCCATATTTTATCATTTTAGTCTGATTAATAGTGTTTTATGGGGTATAAACGATGTGTGTTTAAGCACACATCACCTGACCCCTCAAACGATACTACATGCCCTTTGAATTATGATACCCCGAACAATGATACAATACTTTCATAAATTAATAAATCAATCTATCTATCTCTCTTAACGGATCCCATAATTTTTGAAACATAAACAATTCGACACTAAGAACTTACATAACCAAGGTTACCCAAGGTTACATGACGAAGCCGTTACTTTCATTTCATATACTTTTGCCATCAATCAGATTTCCCTATACCGTTAAGGTGAGTTCATAGCCTCACATTTTAACTCTTTGAAATGTTCTATAAACCCACGAGGGGGATACATGCTTAAAACATGAATGCAAGTATTTTTCAACTATATGCTATCCTGATGCATTATTGCCTAAGTCCCTACTTTTGCCATTAAGACCTCATTATCATGAACCGTTAATTACTCATCAGGGTAAGCGCGAATGCTGTGAATAGATCTATTTGTGACCGGACTCCCTGTTGGTGTACCTATACTTTCGGTAACCAATAGCACATCATTTGAATAACTATGCAGGTGTTTAGCAAAGACACTCGTTGGGGAAATTATTTGTGGTTATTGATTAACCTAAGGCTTCGGTGTCATAAGCTTAGGGCAATAATACTATTTTTCATAATAATTGTATGTGTTGCAATTATTACACTTATGGGTGTATAACAACGTAACCCACTATTGAACTTGTATTCAAACTGTTTATTATAAACCTATGAATTTTACTCAACTATTGTGTTGACTTTTTAGCATGTTTATCTCAGGTAACTGAGCATCTTATGGCATGAAATGGCACAGACTTAAAGATGGCTAAACTGTTATCATTCAAACTTTATGTTTTTAGATGTTGGGATCTCTCTTTTGTAAAAACTCTGATGAATAAATGAATGATAACTAAATTTTCCAAAAATGTCTCTTTATGATTCGTTTTCTATGATTATGACTATTGTACTATGAAATAATACCCCAGATTAGCTTCCGTTGTTATATGTAAAAAAAATGGGGGTGTTATAAATATTGACCTGAAATTTTCTGGGTGTGACATTCTTCCCCCGTTAAAGAAGCTTTATTCTCAAAGCTTAAGATGCGGACTCAGGGTTAACGAAAAGATGAAGGTACTTTTCTTCATTTGGTCTTCGCGCTCCCAAGTGAACTCGGGCCCTCGTCTCGAATTTTAACGGACCTTCATAATTGGAATGCGGCTCTGCTTTAGCCGTTTGACTTCTCGATCCATAATTTTAACGGACCTTCTTCAATGAAATTAAGCTTGTCATCAATCTGGATCTCTTCCAACGGAATAGTTAGTCATTCGTCTACGAAACACTTCTTTAAATTGAAAACATGAAAAGTGCTATGAACTCGGCTTAATTGCTCTGGAAGTTCAAGTCAATACGCAAGCATTCCCACTTTAGCAAGAATCTTGAAAGGTCCAATATAGCGAGTGTTCAGCTTCCCCCGTTTGCTAAAATGTATCCCCTTTCCATGGCGACACTTTCAACATGACCTTATCTCTTACCTTAAATTCCAATGGCTTACGTCTCCTATCGGCGTAGCCCTTCTGTCTATCTTGTGCAGCTTAAATACACTTCTTGATCTGAATGATCTTCTCAGTTGTTTCATGAACAATTTCTGGACCAGTAAGCTGAGTGTCTCCAACCTTAGCCTAACAAATAGGCGATTGATATTTTCGGCTGTAGAGAGCTTCAAACGGTGCAGCTTTAATACTCATGTGATAACTGTTGTTGTAGGAAAACTCCACCAAAGGTAGGTGTCTATTCCAACCTTTCCCAAAATCAATCACGCAAGCACGAAACATGTCCTTCAGGGTTTGGATGGTTCTCTCACTCTAACCATTAATCTGTGGATGGTAAGCCATACTTATATCCAATTGAGTACCTAGGGCTTCGTTCAACGATTTCCAGAAATGGGAGGTAAACTTACTGTCTCTATCAGAAATAATCGAAACCGGCACTCTATGTCCCAAGATTACTTCCTTCAAGTATTGTCTAGTCAAATTCTCCATTGAGTCAGTTTCCTTCATTGGTAAGAAATGAGCAGACTTTGTGAGTCAGTCTACAATTCCCAAGTTGTATCTTGACCAGATGGTGTCTTTGGCAACTTAGTAATGAAATCATTAGTAATGTTCTCCCACTTCCATACTGGGATCACAGGTTGAACCAACAAACCGGATGGTTTTTGGTATTCGGCCTTGACTTTGGCATAAGTCAAACATTTGCTAACATAGGTGGCAATCTCTGCTTTCATATTCAGCCACCAATACAGGTTCTTTAAATCCTGATACATCTTGTCCGATCCAGGATGAATTAAATATTTTGACTTATGCGGATCATTCATAATTAACTCTCTTAAGTTACCTTGACAAGGTATCCATTGTCTCCCATTCAAACATAATGTTCCATTAGTACATTGCTCTAGCTTCTTAAACATACCACACAGATCTTCGGTTCTAAAATTCTCCTCATTTCTCGCCTCAGCTTGAGCGTTTAAAATTTGTACAGGAAGGTTTAGACCAATCATTAATACCAAAGCTCAAACTCGTAGTGGCTTAATCTGTTCCTTCCGGCTTAAGGCATCCGCCACCACATTCGCCTTTCCTGGATGATAACAAATCTCACAGTCATAGTCGCTCAACAACTTTAACCACCTATGTTGTCTGATGTTTAACTCTTTCTGATCAAGAATATGTTGCAATCTCTTATGATTAGTGAACACAATGCATTTCGTGATGTATAAATAATGTCTCCACATTTTGAGAGCAAGCACTACAGCTCTAAGCTCTAAGTCATGTGTAGTGTAATTCTTCTCATAAATCTTAAGTTGGCATGACGCGTAGGCTACGACCTTCTCCTTTTGCATTAAAACTATGCCCAATCCTTTACGAGAAGCATCACAATAAACCACAAAGTTTTCACTACCTTCGGGTAAAGCCAAAATCGGTGCACTACACAACTTCTGCTTCAACAGTTGAAATGCAGCTTCTTCCTTTTCACTCCAATCAAACTTCACGTTCTTTTAAGTCAGCTTCGTCATAGGCTTGGCAATTTTTGAGAAACCTTCAATAAATCATCAGTAATAGCCAGCAAGACCTAGAAATTGACGAATCTTTGTCGAATTCTTGGGCGATGCCTAATCCTTGATTGACTCAATCTTAGCTGGATCCATGTGAATGCCTTCACTATCAATCAAGTGACCAAGGAATTATACCTTCGACAACCAAAATTCACACTTTGAAAACTTGGCGTACAATTCTTCCTTCTTAAGCAACTCTAGGATTAACTTAAGGTGTTTCAAATGCTCTTCCTTGCTCTTGGAGTAGATCAAGATGTCATCAATAAAAACGATCACGAATTTATCTAAGTATGGTTTGCACACCCGATTCATCAGATCCATGAATACCGCCGGTGCGTTGGTCAGTCCAAACGGCATCACTTGAAACTTATAGTGACCGTAGCGTGTCCTAAACACTGTCTTTGGAATGTATTCCTCTCGAACTCTAAGTTGGTGATAACCAGATCTCAAGTCGATCTTAGAGTAGACTCTTGACCCTTGCAACTGATCAAACAAGTCGTCAATTCTCAGAAGTGGATATCGATTCTTCACAGTCAACTTGTTCAGTTTACGGCAATCGATACACATCTAAAAAGATCCATCTTTATTTTTGACAAACAAGACCGGGTCTCCCTAGGGTAAGGAACTCGGTCTTATAAACCCTTTGTCAGAAATTTCTTGTAGCTGAATAAACAATTCTTGCAGTTCTAACAGTGCTAATCTATACGGGGCGCGTGCCACAGGTGCAGCACTAGGGACCAAATCTATTTGAAATCCAACTTGTCGCGTTGGTTGTAATCCAACCAAGTCTTTTAGAAAGGCTTTCGGAAAGTCTCGTACCGTCGGCACATCCCTAAGTCGCTTCTCCTCCGACTTG
>BQNB010050206.1:0-21232 GCA_026074375.1 Tanacetum coccineum | reverse complement strand
ACCTATAAAAACGAGCCTAAATGACCAACACACTGACATAAAATGCCAAATATATCTGTGTTTTGCTATTTGTATTGTGCAGGTAACAGATACTCACTAAAGGACAAAAACAAAGCAAAAACCGACAAAACCGAGCATGAGAATGGAAAGAGCGTGAAAAGTCAAAGTTAAAAAATCAAAGTCAAAGTCGAAGCCAAAGACGTGTGCATGGACCAACCCGCACCCAAGTTAATAAGCCGGGTCAGCCAATTAATCATCAATCATAAGCCTTAAGCTTTGAAGCCCTTATAAAGCCTAAAGTCCAAAACCATATTAACCGGCCCAATTCAGATGCCCAAAACACTTAACCCATGTAACCGTTAAAACCATTACACCACTAGTCCCTAGGATTGTACACTATTAGTCCTTAGGGACTAACATAGTAAGTCCCTCACCCCTAACACCCGTTAACCTATTATCCCCAAAACAAGTCAAACACTTTTCTCGCCATAAATACTATTCATCCATCCTGTCCCTTTCCAGCCCCGCAACCCGACAAAACATAAAACCCGACCTTAACCCTACCCCCTCCCCAGCAAGAAGACAAGCCATGTTGGCAATCCTAAGTTAAATGATTGCCTGATGGGACAAGGACATCAAATCAAGGGCTATGATGAAGTCGAAGAAACACAAATAAAGATCAATGGCTATAATTCAAGGTTGGGAGAGCTTCTCCCATCCTCCTCACATACGAAGCACAAATTGAAGCCTAGAGGCTTCATAAAGCGCGTTAATAAACTCGCCGGTTATAAATGGAGGATCATTGTCACAAGAACCAGGAGAAAGTTTTTATGAAGTTTTTTTTATAAGTTTTTAAGTAGTTTTCTAAGTTTTTATTGTACATTTTCCAGCTTATTGTACTCTCTTTTAAAAGTCTTGTACTATTTTTTTAAGTTTAATGAAATTAATGTTTTTATGTTAAATTTTGTTTTTTAAGATTAATGCACTTTATGTTTTAAAAATGTTTGTTAAGCTCTCTTAAGCTCTTTTCCTTGTCTTTTAAGCTGTTTTACTTAAGCTATATAAACTTTTCCATAGTTTATATAGCTTAAGTCATTTTCACTAAAAATCACTCAAAAAGCTAAAATGGAAGATAAGCCAAACCTGGAAGGGCTTATGGGTTTTACCAGTTTATCTTTGATAAGCTGGAGCTTGTAGATCAGCTCATTAAGAGCTTATTTGCCCTTGTTTAGAGCAAAGGGCAAGGTACTATCTCCTTTACATTTTATAGCTTTAAAATGCTTATTGCTCATTTATGCTTATTTACTGCTTTTCTATGCTTATCTATAATGTTTGATGCTTATTCATGTTTGCTTAATGTTTAGATTTTACTTGTTCATGTTTTTCATTAAGATTGCATTTTTAGCTTAAAAACTGCTTATTTGGTTTGCTTATTATCAAGTGCTTATTAGTGATTGAAATGTGCTTATTTGCCCTTTATTAACACTGTGCTTAATCTATTTTAGCTTTTTGTAGCTTTTATCAAACTGTAATAAGCTTAATATGGTTTTTAAGTTTCTTAAGGGATGTTTGGCACTAACAGTATTAACTCATGTTGATACTGCTTGAGTGTCTTTTGACCTTTATGTTAAATTTGAAAAGCTCAAATTAAGCCTATAAGTCAGCTTAGATAAGTTTTCAAAGTTTAAAAGTAATTTTTAAGGTTTTTAGTAATCATATTTGTTTAAAATTTTGATTAGGTGATATTTAGTGTGTTTTCATGCTTGTTTTTAGTTCTAAATGCAGTAGAATAGAGTTGCCAAATTGTGCAATTTGTTACTTGAGTTTTTAGTGTAAATCTGTCAAGTGTAGTTTTAAGTTTTAAAAAAGTGTGAACACCTATTTTCAATAGATCTTTTAGGATAGAGTAAGTTTGTTTTAGGATCTAAAATTGATAGTATAAGTTCATTAGGTATCAAGCTCAATCTGTTTGAGCTTATTTTGTTTTTTAAAAGTTTTTTTTCATAGCTTAATTTAGGGCTGCACTTTGCCATTTTAGCTTTTATAAACACTTGAAAAACCAAAAAGATAGGATTTTAGGTAAACAACCCTTTTTCATAAGCCTTTTTCTAGCTTGTTAGTTATTTAAAATGTTTAATTTTTGCTTTTTCTTATAGCTTGTAGTATTAACTTTATCTGTTTTTAGGTTTTAGACCTTAGCTTTATTAGTATACCAGCTTAATTTTTAGCCTAAAAATGCCTTTGTAGGCTATTTTTAGTATTGTTTTAGCCAAACTGCTTATTTGCTTATTTGAGTGTTTAAGCTTTAAGTTTTGCTTAAATTGTGTTTAAATTTGCTTATTAGGTTAGGTTTAAGGCCTATTTAGCTTATTTGGCCTAGGTTTGAGCTTATTCAAGCCTATAAGCTCTTTTAAGTTAAATTGTCTTAATTCTTTTAGGGATATTTTCTAGCTTATTTTTTGCTTAACTCTAGTTCCAAGTGCTTATTAGGATTAGGTATAAGTCTGTTTCAGCTTATTTGATTTTCTATTTGCTCTTCGAGTCTATATAAGCCCAAACAGTTAAGCTAAATGTTATACAAGCTTAAAAGCTTTTAAGTAAAAACTGTCACCTTGTAATAGCTTATTTCCAGCTTATTAGTGAGTTTTATAAAAAAGTGCTTTTATTAAAGTTGTTTATTTTCATGATATAAAGCTTTTTCAAAAAGAAAATTTAAAAAATAAAAACATTTGGGAGTATAGGGAGGCCCCAGTTTCGAACCCGGGACCTCAACCTTAACTCCCAAATGTTTTAACACCACACTCCACTACCAACTGCCCTTGAGACTTTTTCGTTTATACCTTGCATTATTTAATACTTAACCCTTTATTAGCAGTTTTGCTTATCCGAGCTTTTTAGCTTTTTACCAGCTTATTCGTTCAACCAATTTTCCAGCTTTTATTTTTCTTAAATTCTAAATAGCTTAAAGTAATTTCTATAATTTTTTCAGAATTTTGAAAATTAGTATAGTATTTTTAATTAATTTTTTTAGATTAAAACTGTTTTTAATTCATAATAAATAAAATAAAAAGTAAAAAAAATATATTTTTTTTTCTAAAATTATTTTTTAATCATTTAGGACTGTTAAAAATTAAATTTGCTTTTGTATGGTTTAAATTTAATAATTTATGTTTTAGAGTCGCGTTTTTAATTCTCGTTAACGTTTTTAGGTTCAATCTTTAATTGCTTTGATTGTTTATTTGCTTTTGTTTGTTTTTGCATATTAGTTGTAGAAATAGAATCCCAAATCAAAAATTTGATCATTCAATCACTTGATCACAAACTTAACCTCGATTTTCAATTCACGCCTCGTCGGGAAACGACCCGGGAAGGTTTTGGATTTTACTTTGGTCAAAAGTAATCTTTTAGAAGCCTTACAGAATTCTTACTCACTTTCATTATTTGATATTCTGACTTTAATTATATATGTATATTAAGTTATATATAAGTATAATTAAGTTGTATCGCTCCCGATAAGGAAATAGAGTAACTTGGATAAGAAAAGGGCTTGGGTTATGGTTCAGGATATAGACAAGCAGCTTTATCGGATGAGTTTATGCTGAATATAAAGATGTTTGTTGGTGGAAGGATATACGAGAAAGATCTTAGGCTTCTGGAAAGGACAATATGACTTCGTCATATTTTGTCTTAACACATTTTAGGTCAATTTCTCATATATAATAAAACTTATGAATATGTATATAGGTAGTGTAGACTATAATTAGGCATATATTGTGTTTGAGTACGAATTTTCAAGAATTTCTTAGTAAATTCAATTTTTTCAAATTAACGTACTCAAGCACCATATAATCACCCATAAAAATTAAGGGGGGGCATTAATATGTTCTTATTGTGGCTTGTTAATAATTGGACATTCTTTCCCCGAAAGCAGTTATATTTGAATCAATTGATATCTAAAATATCAAGCGACTTAATATTTTTGATAAGGGGAGAGAATGTGATTAAAATATATTGCTAATAATGTGCTTTTTAAGATCTCAAGTGTACACTATCCCATATATATGCTAAACTCTTTCAATTAATCGATGCACATATAAAGGGGAAGCAAATGATTACGTGATTGGCTGTAATGTGGAAATACCAAAAGACTGACCATTTATATTACTGCATTGGAGTTATAAGGTGGTTAAGTTTAGGTATTCATTCCTATGATCCAGCCAGAACCCTGTGCCACGATCCCTCCAGAACTGGAGGAATCCACCCAGGGATATTCCACTAGATAGTGTAGAAGTCCTTAGGTATGATGATAAAAGGAGTAAAAGTGAGAATAAAGGAAAAGTGCCGACTGAGATAGAGCTAGTACTGGAATAAACCCAACAAGGTTCTAGTTATGAAGTCTCGGTAAGGGCTGAAGGGGTTGAAGAATTAAAAAGAAAAGTTAAGATATAGGGTGAAAAGAAAGAAGTCCTCCTTACACTTAGGCAGAAATCGGGTCAATACATATGCTATCAGCAACACTTAAGCTGTTGTTTGGTATTGAAGATAGTCATCATGGACCCAGTGATGCGACGTACAACCCTCCCTAACCACTCAAAGTCAGAAAGAATTTGTTTCAAAACTCACGGAGATTACACACATTTCTATTGACTTTCTCACTTCGAGTTAGTTGGTATTGAAAACGTGGAAATCAGCTCCAGCCTCCGATCACTAAAATCAAATGTGCACTATCAAGTCTAGAGCCAATAAAGAGACCATCCATAAATCTCTCTAGGACACTTTTCCATTATAAACTGGTTTCTCACACACTGTGAAAACTAGTAATATCTTAAGAGTCCTACTTAGGCTTTCTAAGTCACACAATGTGAATAACAAGAAATATATTAAGAGTCCTACGCATTATCCTTGTGATTTTGCCAGAACAGTGATACGTAAGTATTCACAGTGAAGATGTAAATCTTGCTTGAGTCAACATCAAACAAGCTTATGGTAGGTGACTTGTGCGATTCTATACGAATCAAACTTGTGACAACTGGAAAGAAACGATGGTGTGGTTCTACATGAATCAAACTTTTTCTAGGATATGAATTGACGATTGATGAACTTTGAAATGCTTAAAACACTCAATGTGTTGCAAAAAAACCTTAGCAAGTGACACGTCGATTGATTTTCAAATCAATTTATATTTTAATCGGCGAGATAGTAACTTACTGGTTTACTCATATCGTGTTGTATCCTTTAAGACGTTCCAGTAATGAGAACGGCTAGTACAGCTGCGAAACCTTGTCAAAAGGATTCTTAGAAATTCTATCTGATCACAAGCAATATTTATACTGATCAACAGGGAACCATGGTTATTGCAACCGTATTCAATGAAGTAACAAAGACACTTTCATTCATATCTGTTAATTATCACTAACCTAAACCTGCAGGTATTCCCGATGATGGCAGCAGTTAGACGTGGATGAGTCAGATTCATAGCCGCATGCTCATACTCGACCGACATTCATAAAGACATCATGAAAGATCAAGTACATGTTTCAAGACTTCTGCTACTCTGATACCATACATCTTTCTTGAAGCGACGAAGTATTATGTTGATATCATACGTCATCCATAAAGTGACAAAGTGTTAAAGTTAAAGAATATCAAGAAAGATGGCTACACAAGCTTTCAATATCAAGAAAAGTATGAGCATGTCGGTTCGAAGGTCACAAGTGCACAAGATTGAAAAGATCACAAGATGATGATAAAAGAGATTTTATTTGGCTGATGATTTCTAAGTGCTCAAGATCATATTCTCAAGTCAAAGATGCAAGTCAAAGCCTAAAGTCAATGATCACTACAACATATCATAAGCTAAATATTGAGGTTAAAGACTATGAGCTCAAGACTAAAGTCAAAGTATAGAATGCTAGGTTTAACTTTTTGTAATTTGGAGTGACCTCCCTTAAGGGGAGATTGTTAGAAACATAAAAAGTATCGGTCACTTCCAATATAGTTAGTCGTAGCTCGTAGATTAATCAAATGTATTATTAGTAATCTAACAGGGCTAAAAACACATGAAAAGCCCATTAGGAAAACCCATGGCTGGTTACTTAAGTTATATAAATACCCTCTCCACACATGGAGAGGGTGTTGGTTGGTTGGTTCATTCACATATAATTTAATCTTTCATTCTCTCTTACTTTCTCTTACTAGAACCTTCCTCCCATCCATTTTCTCTCTCTAGAATTTCTTTATAGTTATTTGGTGTTATAGATTACTAGCATTTTCTACAATCTGCATTCGTTATCTGATTTAGATGCTCACATAGAATTGCAATGCTTATATCCTCATAAAGTGAAAGAATGTGAATGTCTTGCACAAAATCTTTCGAAACAAACTGAAACTGTTATTAAAGAAGTTTATACTGAGCTTTTACGAAGTTTTGCTAAATTAGAAAAACACTCAATTTCTCTTGAACTTTCTTTACAGCAATGTCAAGAACAAATGAAAAATGACACAATTTAAAAAGAAAAAGCGTCAAATGTATTTCTGAAAGAACGTGAATAATATTTTGAAATACAAGATTTGAAAGCTCAATTGCAAGACAAGAACATTGCCATAAGTGAGTTAAACAAACTCATTAAAAAATGCAAAGGAAAGTCTGCGGAAACTAAGTTTGATAAACCATCTGTTGTTCGACAACCAAATGCACAAAAGATTCCAAAACCATTAGTTTTAGGCAAACCGACACCTTTTTCAGACTATCTTAAGAGGAAATGTTTTTCAAAGACAAAGTCGATTCCCAAAACTAATGTGTCAAAACCAGTCACTACACAGATTTTGCCTCAAACAGCAAGGCAAGCTGTAAGAAACATAAATGTGATTAAACCAAACATGTATCGAATTAACACTAGGATAACACAAACTAGAGCATCTTAGTTGCCTCAGACTTCTAGGAATACTATCCTCACGTGTCTACATCTACAAGAGTAATTCATAGAACTAATGTTAGCAGACCACAACTTAGGAGCAATCAAATGAAAGATAAGGTCGTGCCAAACAATAGTCAAGTGAAGTTTAAGAAGACTGAAGTAGAAGACCACCATAGGATTTCTAGTATTTATAATAAAACAAAGTTTGTAACTGCGTGTAATGATAGTTTAAAATCCAGAACTTTGAATGTTAATGCTGTTTATGCTACTTGTGGAAAATGTGTGTTTAATTCAAATCATGATGCTTGTGTTTCTAAATTCTTGAATGACGTGAATGCTAGAACTAAAAAGCCTAAAGTAGTGTCTATTAGTACTAGACAACCTAATTTCAAGTGAACAAATCTGTTGCAACACCCCCTAAGAAAACAGTTGCATCATAATCCACTATTTAGAAATCCAAGAGTTACTATAAGATGATGTATGAGAAAACTAGTAAGGCATGGAAATGGTGGATAGCACAACAATGCCCATCAGGATATAAATGGGTTCCTAAGACAAAAATGAAATGGGTGCCTAAAAGTAAGAATGAAAATGTGAAAAAGAGAGTTAGTTTTGCTATAGATAATGCATCTAGGATAACTAATGTCTTGAAACTCACCAATACTTAAGGATCCAATTTGTCAAATATTCCATCGTCATATAATTCTCTTACAAATTGTTTAACTCATCCTATTCATTGTTGACTCTGGAAGCACAAAGCATATGACGGGCAATCTAAAGCTGCTGTACATATATGTTGAAAAGTATTTGGGTACCGTTCGATTTGGCAATGATTAATTTGCTCCAATTATTGGGTATGAAGATTTGGTTCAAGGAAATATCATGATCAATAGGGTCTATTAAGTCGAAGGCCTGAATCACAATCTCTTCTCGGTTGGTCAATTTTGTGATGAGGATTTAGAGTTGCTATTCAGAAATACTTGTTTTGTTAGAGGTCCTCATGGAAACGACTTACTCGCTGATAAAAGTGGATATGATCTCTATATAATTTCTCTTCAAGAAACGACTTCATCAACTCCAATCTGTTTCATGGCTAAAGCCTCACCAACTCAAGCATGGTTATGGCATCGAAGACTTTCTCATCTTAACTTCGACTACATCAACTTGCTTTCAAAGAAGGATGTCGTGATTGGTTTACCAAAACTAAAATATGTCAAGGATCAACTATGTTCCTCTTGTGAAGTGAGTAAAGCAAAAAGAATTTCATTCAAGACAAAGGCTGTTCCAAGTTTAAAAGGATGGCTAAATTTGCTTCATATAGACTTATGTGGTCCAATGCATGTTGCAAGCATAAATGGGAAGAAATACATTCTGATAATTATTTACGACTACTCCAGATATACTTGGACTCTATTCATAAGATCCAAGGATGAAACACCAAAAGTTCTAAAAGATTTTCTCAAGATGATTCAACGAAATCTTCAAGCTCAAGTGATTTCTGTTCGAATTGACAGAGGCACAAAGTTCTTAAACAAGACACTCCATGCATATTTCAAAGAAGAAGGAATTGAGCATCAAACTTCTACTCCTCGAACACCTGAACATAACGGCGTTGTCAAAAGATAAAACCGTACTCTGGTTGAGGCTGCTCGAACGATGCTCTCGACTTCTAAACTTCCTTTGTTCTTTTGGGCTGAAGCAATTGCAACCGCATGCTATACTTAAAATAGATCAATCATAATCCCAACACATGAGAAGACTGCATATCACATCATTAATGATAGGAAACCTTCAATTAGACACCTTCACATCTTTGGTTGCACCTGTTACTTAACCAGAGATGGTGAAAATCTTGACAAGATGAAAGAAAAAGGTGATGTGTATTCTAGTGAGATACTCCACTCAGTCAAAGGGATATCGAGTATACAATAAGAGAACTCGATTAATAGTTGAATCCATACATCTCAGATTTGATGAGATCAAAGAGATGTCAGAGACGTCTGTTGATAATAACACTTCAGGCCTCATTCCCCAACGACAAAAGGCATCAAACTATGACAACTCTGGCCCCGCACCACAACTACAAAATGTTTCTCCTTCAGCAGATACAACAGCTCCGTCACAACAAGAGTTGTATCTTCTTTTTGGTCCTTTGTACGATGAATTTTTCACTACAGGTTTAAAAACTTTTTCAAATAAAAAAAATAGTGTCGACAAGTCTTCTTCTCCCACCAAAAATTCTACTCAACAAGAACACCACTACACAAACAAATTCACCATTCAACATAACCAAAAACTCCAACTACATCTGTTCATGCTAAGGAAAACAACGATAATCAAACAGCAGATACACAGTTGCAACAAGATGAATTTATCAATCCTTTCTGTACATCGATACAAGAAGTTGTTGAGTCTTCCTCACGTAATATTGATAATTCAAATATGCATATCTTCTGACAACCACACAATTCTGAATACCGATGGACGAAAGAGCACCAGCTAGAACAAGTTCATGGAAATTCTATCCTGCCAGTGTAAACCAAGACGACAACTGCAACAGATTCCTATAAAATTTGCATGTTGCGCTAACCATGAGTACTGCTGAACTAAAGACATTAGGAGGTAATGGCTTGATTCTGCATGGTAGAGCAATGCAGAAGAGCTTCATCAGTTAGATAGAATTCAAGTTTGGGATACTCGTTGACAAACCTTGCAAGACTGTAATCAGCTAAAGTGGTTATAGAAGAACAAAAAGGTTGGAAGATCAAACTGTCCATTCGAAACAAGGCACGACTTGTAGCTATAGGGATATGCTTAAGAGAGGGTATGATTTTAAGGAATCATTTGCTCTAGTTGCTCGCTTGGAAGCTGTTCGGATTTTCGTCGCATATGCTGCACACAAGTCTTTTCCAATTTATTAGATAGACGTGAAAATGGGATTTCTTAATGGTCAACTGAAGGAGGAGGTTTATGTTTCACAACTAGATGGGTTCGTTGATCCTGATCATCCAGAAAAAGTTTACCGTCTAAGAAAAGCTCTATATGGATTGAAACAAGCTCCGAGAGCCTAGTATGATGAACTCTCAAATTTCTTGAAGTCCAAAGGTTTTACTAAAGGTACAATTGACCCTACTCTATTTACGATAAGATACGGGGAGGACATTCTACTTATGCAAATTTACGTCGATGACATTATTTTTGGGTCTACAAACCTTAAATTTTCTAAAAGATTTGAAAAATTAATGCACAGTAGATTTGAGATGACCTTAATGGAGGAAATGAAATTCTTTTTAGGACTTCAGATCCACCAATCCCCAAGAGGTATCCTTATCAACCAGGCCAAGTACGCTTTAGAAATGCTTAAAAAACATGGTGTGGAAAAATATGATACCGTTGGTACACCAATGGCTACCAAACCTAAACTGGATGCAGACTTGAGTGGAAAACTCATAGACCAAACTGACTACCATAGTAAAATCGGTCACTCATGTATCTGACATCTAGTATATCAGACATAGTGCAAGCAGTATGTTATTGTGCAGGTTATCAAGCAAGGCCGACTGAAAAACACCTCAAAGAGGTTAAAAGGATCATTCGATACTTAAGGGGTACCATTAACATGGGACTCTAGTATCCGAAGGATTTTGGCTTTAAACTAACAGCTTTTTTAGATGCCGACCATGCTTGATGTCTTGATACTCGTAAAAGCACTTTTGGAGGAATACAGTTCCTAGGTAATAAGTTAGTCAGCTGGATGTCAAAGAAGCAAGACTGCACTGCAATGTCATCAGTAGAGGCAGAGTACGTGGCGTTATCTACAAGTTGTGCTCAAGTAATGTGGATGAGGACACAACTTAAGGATTATGGATTCAACTACAACAAAATACTATTGTATTGCGACTCTCAGTCAGCCATAGCAATCTCATGCAACCCCGTGCAGCACTCCCGTACCAAGCACATCCACACTCGATATCACTTTATTAAGGAACAGGTTAAAAATGGTATAATTAAATTGTACTTTATTAGAACTGAATACCAATTAGCTGATATGTTTACTAAAGCCTTACTCGAAGATAGATTTTAGTATCTTGTCATACGAATTGGTATGAGATGTTTGACTCTAGCAGAACTAGAGGTTTTGGCAAAGGAATCTGCTTGATCTTTCATCAAACATCGACTTGTAAATATTTTTGAGAAAAGCAAAATACAAAAATATAAAACATATAAAACCAAATACAAAAATATAAATTTCAAAAAGAAAATACAAAATCAAAAAATCAAAAAATTTCCAAAAAGAATCTTCTTGACATGTCTCCTTACCTTGAAACCAAACATTTTATGTACCATAAATGTTTATTAACATCGACTACTGCGCATGTAACTTGAAGTATTCGTGCAAGAGATCAAAGGAGAGTGTACCCAATAATGCGCTATCCTAGCGTTAGAAGAGAAGTCTTCTAATATGAATTTTTCAAAAATGTTGACATAATTATTTCAGAATTTTCTCAATGACAATTCAAAATCTTTCAAAATTGTGTGTTCAACACTCCATCCCTCATAAAGTTTTACAAGACAATTCTTCTACATTTAGTGTCATTTTAAAAATGAGTCAATGTTTAAGGGGGAGTTTTTTGAAAAACAAATGTTTTAATGTTCTTGGATACTCTAGTTAAATTCTTTCGGTATTCAAAACATTTACACTAAAATTTATAACAAATTGGTAATAATAATGACAACTCACAATAGAATCTTTGTTATACGATGATCCAGTGTGTTAGCATAATTTTTCAAGAATTCTTCAATGACAATTCATAATCTTTTAAAATTGTGTGCTCGACACTAGCTCAACCTCAATTTTATATTCATTTTATAACTTGGTATCATTTTTTTTATGTCAAAATATGTAAAATTGAGGGGGGGGGGGGCAAGTTAATGTTCCATATAATTCATGCTAAATTTTAATCACATAGTATTTCAAAAACTAAGTGAATTAGTATTTAAAATAAGGGGAAAATGTAATTAAAATGTGATATAATCGACTCAAAATGCCTAAAGTATGTGGAATGAATTGTGCAATAATTCAAAGGTTTTATGGTTCGATCTTATACCCAACAACATCTTAATTTCATGACGATTCTGAAGTCATAAGGTGGTTAGGTTAGGAATTAGTCCTATGATCCAACCATAACCGGAGGGATCTACCCAAGGACAATACATAGCTAGAAATAGTAGTCCTTAGGTATGATTGGAGATGAATGAGTAAAGGGAATAATGCCGACTAAGATTGAGCTAACACTAGAACAATCACAACAAGGTGTTAGTAATGACGTCTTGGTAAGCATTGAAGGGGTTGAAGAATGAAAAACAAATGTATGGATAAAGGGTCAAAAGAAAGCAGCCCTCTACAAACATTTAGGCAAAAACCGGGTCAATACATAATCTATCGGTTTTCACAAAGATGAATTCTGATATTGAAGAATAACATCGTGGACTCAATGATACAATGCACAACACTTCTCAGCCATTCAAGTTTCTCTTAAAAGATACTTGTCTCATTTGTCATGGAGATACACACGACTTCTATTGACTTTCTCACTCCGAGTTAGTTGATATTGAATTGGTGGCAGTCTTCTCCACTCTTCGAGTGCTAAAACCAAAATGCACAAATCGAGTCTAGAGCTAAGAGATCAATAAATAAGTCTCATTAGGACACATTCCATTAAAAACACTTGTTGAACATCATCAAGTTCACAAGTTGTTAACAAGAGGGTCCCAACCATTATCCTTGATGATTTTGGCTAAACCTCCGGTGATACATAAATTATTCACAGTGAAGATGGAAATCCTGCTTGAGCTACGGTAGGTGACTTGCGAGATTCTATATGAATCAAACTTGTGTCAACTGGAAAGAAACGATGGTGCGATTCAATGTGAATCAAACTTGTTCCAGGAAATGAATTGACGGCTTAATCAGAAAGATAGTAACTATCTGATTCACTCTTACCGTGTTGTCTGCTTTGAGACGTTCCGGTAATGAGAACTAGCAAGCATGGTAAATCTAATACATCTGTGTTAGAAGATCCTACGCTTTGAGCTGGAAACCCTGTCAAGGAGATTCTTTGAATCTACCTGATCACAGGTACAGTATTTATACTGTAAAACGGTCCTACGGAACCGGAGGTTAATCTAACCAAATCCGGACGAATGACAAAGCCATATTCGTCCACACGCTTTATTGCTAACTGTTTTATTTCAGGATACATAAAGATGGAGATGGTGATGCCTTATTCCAGCTGAAGTCGGATTCATTACCACATGCTCATGCTCAAACTACAAAGACATACTATAAGCATCAAGATTCAAGAATCATGAAAGCTCAAGAATTAAAGACAAAGACTTCCGCACAAACTCTGATATACAAGATCTTCCTTCAAAGATATCAAGTCTATCAAGGGAGATTGTTAGCAAGCTTTCAAGATGATGCAAAGTATGAGCATGTTGGTCAAGACACAAGATCGCAAGGTGGCAAAGACGATCAAGACGGAAGGATAAAGATTTAAAGATCTCGGACGAAAAGACAAAGTCAAAAGACAATGACAAAAGCTCAAGATCATAGATCACAAAGCATGAAGGAACAAGCCTACAACGTAGACAGAGACAAAGATCACAAGAGCTCAACGACAAAAGCAATCTCATTGATCTCACGAAGGAGTGTCACAATGAACTCACTTCGGGGGAGATTGTTAGCCTCAAATAATGAGTCGAACACGGAAGTTCGTTCATTTAGAATATTAAGTCTCAGTCATTTTAATATGTAACGTTGTAATAAACTAGAACGGGTAAACGGGCTCATTCAATGTAATCTAACCGGTCACGTGTATCGGGCGAAAGCCCAAGTAAACCCGAGCCCGACCCGTAGAATTACTAAAGGCATGCAAGCCTTTTAGTCTTAACTATAAATACCCCTCTCCAAGGATATAGAGGGTGTTGGTCTCATTTGTAACTTTACAAGTTTAATCAACCTCTCTTTATTTTCTTCCTACTTTCTCTCTCTAGTTTCTCTCTCTATAATTCTTATCATCTCATCTTCTTGTTACCATGGTGAAGTAAAAGTGTTATGAGATTATTAACAAGTTCATTTGTAATTTCTTTCGTTTAACCACATAGTAATCAAACACTCTCTTATTTCCTCTCTCTTTTCTTCTCATCTTCTTCCTCTTTTCTTTCTTTATTTCTATCTTTTTTTTGGTTATTTTGATTATAGAAGTAAAGGATTCTTGGGTTTACTACACATACCCATCTACCAATCCGTCACACGACATGGATAGCGGTAACAAACGGATGGGGTTGGCATAAAAAACAAACCTTTAACCACGCCGGGGATTCGTGTGCATCACAAAACATATTCCATCACATCATCACAACCATAACCAACCGAAACACATTTTTCCCAATGACCGCTTATTGTTTAAATAAACGAACCAAACAACCACCAAATACTCACAACGCATATAATAGGCCCCATGTAATGGTATATCTGGCTCAAACATTTAAAGAAACGGATAAAGAGGATACACTCGCCATGGCTGCAACCACAATAGGTCGCCCCGCCAAGGTGCGGAGAATCGTATCTTTATAGAATCCACTTAGAGTCAACACAACCTCTAACAATTGATACCACCATCAAGCTTATCTCATAAGTAGAGTTTTTAGGAACAAATAGCACCATTAATATGGGCCGAAACAAAATTACACAATTGTCATTTCTAGGGGCTAAAAAAGCTTGCATTATAATTTAAGATATGGGTGCTTCTTTCGCCTTATGTAGCATGCTTATGGCTTACTTAATTTTGGACTTAAGTTTGATAAGAGTACTTTTTGTAGCTAAAATTTAATCTAATAAGCCGTAAGCGAAAACAAACACCCCCTTACTTTACAATCCACTCATTTAGCAGCTTAATCGACGTAACTTATATACCATTAGCCTATTTTTAAGCATAGTTGTCAATTTATGTTATCAATTTTCACTTCTAATATATAATAAGCTCATAAATTAAAAGATCCAGCAAAAGTAACAATCACCAAACACTAAACAATATAACTTTTTAAAAGAGTACCTTGTTTAGCTATAGCTTATAACGGCCATAAACACCAAATACCCAACAACACCAACTATAAGCACCATCTTAATCCAACAGAGTTCTGTCTAAGAAGCAGCCACCATGGTCACACGCCCATCACCAAAATACCGTTTTACCACTTGTAAGCCTATCCCCATTGTCACACACCCGTCATCATCACACGGCATGGATAGCAATAACGAAAGTTGTGTGAAACGGTGAGGGATGAAACAGGTCAAAGAGAGAGAGAGAGAGAGACATTATACTATTTATTTAAAGTTGTTAAAAAATAGATCTGAGTATGATGTTGATGATGTGGTGGTATATGTATCTGATGCACACGTACCCCCCACGTGGTTAAATGGGTCGGGTAAAAAAAGAATTAAAAAACGCCATTGGGCGGAAAACGGCGGAAAAACCGGGCGGGTTTTCAAGCGGGTCCAGCCGAGTATCAGGCAACTTCCGGCAGGTGGGTAGCACTTCTGGCGGGTCAACCCAAAAGCATTTATTATAATGTGCTGGCAAGTTATAATTATATAAATACTCAATTTCCGGTTGAAACGACGGCGTATTGAGTATTTATATAACCAACACAAAATTTAGCCCATCAAGATAATAGAAGGAGCCCAACAAGGCCAAAATTTTTTTTTTTTTACAAAACGTACTCTTAAATACAACAAGTTACGAAAACTACTTTAAACTTTAGCTATTTAAGATTTTTTATATAACAAACTTTATTTCTCATATATGTAACATATATTTATCGATTTATTCATAAAAAATACAGCACTAAAAAGATGTTTCAATTGCGAACAAAACAAGCCCAATATTGTAATACTTCTGACATACGTATAATTTTATAAAAAATGTTGAATTTAATATATACGAGGCCTGACCAAACCCGTGCGTTGCACCGGGCTTGGTTTGTGGCAAAAATGTTATTGTTACCGTCCTGTTACAATTCTTATAGTTTCAAGTTCATCTCAATTTTACTAAAGTTATAAAAGAGTGGTAAGTCTTTTCTCATTTGAGTAGTGTAGGAAACACCAAATGCACATGATATTCTATAAAACGCTCTAACTTTGAACAAAGAGCGTATTGAGATTGTCAACCAACCGTTTTGCCAAATCGATGCTACCGGGCTTGTTTTTGTGTAAAATATTTTTATTAATTATGTGAAACATAGTATAAGTTCATATCTAGATGAAGGTGTCAAGTGTGAGCCTTTCTTGGGAATATGTCTCACTTCACGCATAGGAACTGGTGTAATTTTGCCAACAATGTACTTGTCAATCAAGTTCACAGCACATCAGTTTAGCTAGTAACTCCATGTTTTAAAAAGTAGAGTATACCTTAGAACCAAAACGTACATTGAAGGCTCCATTTCAAATGTCAGCAACATTTGCAGGCTGCATTTGAGCTCGCACGTTCCAAACATAAGCAACATGTATCACGACCAAGAACCATTAGAAAAGTAAAAACCAAAAGTGGATAAAAAAGTCACGACCACCTTGTTGATACTCAAAATCACCTACTTGCATCATACCATTTTCATTCTATCCCTAATCACCACCCCATTCGACATGCCTTTTGTTGGTCTCATATTCTTCCTAAAAAAATTCGTACTTGGTCTACCGTACAGTCAACCAAATAACAAATATACAAACCCATTATGCCCCATCGCTCATAAGCGAGCCATTGTTTATCCAAATCCATTTGACCCGTAACTTTACGCGCTATGCTTATTACTCCGTAGCTTATATTATGCCTGCAAAATTCATAATCCTTGTGAAACTATCTAAAGATACAATTCAAGTAAACCTAGCACTAACTTAATTTGATTAAATAGTTTAAGGTGTCCAAACAAAGTACGAACCATCAAATAACAAATTCTAAATCTTTGAAGATATAATGTAAATATAAATAAAATAAATATGCTAATAAAGCATCACTCAACTTCCCAAGGATACATGTCATGGAGAAAAAAAATGTGGCCTCGCTAAAAGATGAGTTCGTGGATGATGAATATATACAATATGAATGACGATATTTGAGGCCCTCCAAATAGGCATTGTGGTCCACGGTCTCCTGGAAAAAATAGGAATACGGTTAGAAATCCAAATGCCTATATGTAGTCAAAACACGCAAGTGACGCAAATAGTAATACGATTAATTAGACAATTCATCATTTTGACATAAAATTCATCTACCAAATTAGAATTAGTCTAAAGAAAAACTAAATAACAATATAATATTTTGATAATATAGATTTTGGAGGTTTTATGAGTAAAACTAAATTCTAACCCTTTTTTAGTTAGAAATCATATACTGTTTCCTAATCGACCCATTCGCAAGTAAATAAACTGAAACACCTCTAATAAACAGCCTTTAATTAGGTTGTAGTAGAAATGCATGTTTACCTTTACACTTGATATATCGCAGTTCTTTTCTGATCACACCCGGAAACTTGGTAAGCCAAATGACCTGTTTCATTTATAGGCTGCAAGATCGTACAGTGGGTATTAGTAAGTAAATACCTTAAAATTTTCTTATAAGTAGTTTACTAATTGATAAGTTTAGAGTGTTTAACAAACCTAAAAAATATGCTAGTTATAGACTTATATTCTTTCGGTGCATCTCAAGACTCTCTTTTATATGTTTCTTAAAACTTTCTTGTGTTGTTGCTGCATACAGTAATAACAGTTAGCTGTTGAAAACATTAGGAAACCAAAATTATTAGTTTTTTTAGATTAGCATCCTATAATATATAATCGTCTAGTTTTGTAGTACTTGAGGATCGTCATTTACACGCTAGCATGGTACCAAGTCTAAACCCAACAACCCCGCAATACAGAATCCCCACATATATGGCAAATAAAATTATGCTCTTGACAATAAAATTCTTTTTCATACAAGTTTTTAAACCTAGACCAAACATGATGCTAAACGTATGTGACATATAATTATTAAGTGATTTTAGATAGCTGATAAACAAAACAATTTTAGCCAACATTCGAAACTACTCATTTAGATAATTCATACAGTCTACCCTTTTGTTCGGCCATTAACTTTTATCACAATGAAATCATATCAGGAGTGCTTAATTTTGTTAATAGTATCAATACCATAGTTTATTACTTTGTTAAATACAAAACCAATCAATATCATTTGTTCTATAATTGAGCGGATAGGTTAAAAAAGCTATTCCCAAACACCCTTTAACTTAGAACCAATTATCTGTTTTGCTTTGATTTTCTATGTGTCCTATAAAATCATCTACTTCGGTTCACAATATTCCGATAACGGCACCAAACTTTCCCGGGTTTGGGCTTGGCTGATAACCAACCCAAACCTCACCACTAAATTCTGCATCATGAACTCAGGGTCAAACTAAAGTAGCTCAGTTAGTATGGTATCGTCATCATTATAGTCAAAGATATCACAGCCTTATGAAAACTCAAGCAACTTATAATATTCAATGTAACAAAAGCGTGTGAGTAAAAATGTATATCAGTAAGAGCTTACCAGACCAAAGCTATATTTTTTAGTTATTTAGTATTTACTTTTTCTGGATTTACATCCCTAACACCTTCCCAAATCATTAAAAAGCCACATTTATTATAATAAAGTTTTCTAGCACATCATGAGCTTTTATGATCACCTATAAAAAGTATATTATGCCATAAGCGTACAGAATGTGAAAGTAAGAATCATTCAACTTATAAACTAATGACTTGAAATAACAGTTCGATTATCAATTTTGAGACTTTCGAGTCTAATGAGTAGCTAGTTATGATATCATACGATATACGATGAAACTCGGCTTCAAGAACACATACCTCGGGCGAACTTTCTTAGCATGCTTAACATGCTGCTACAACAGATCCTTAGCACATAAGTTCTCAACATTTTTGGTGCTCTGCGACCAAAAAAGGGCAAAATTTTAGAAATTATTAATGCCATCCTCTTAAATTTTTAGAAACTATACTGAGAAAAAGTTATCATACATATTTTTTAAACTTCTGGTGAAGACATTGTCAAGACAATTTTATTAAGGAAATGTAGTGATTGAAACTAAAAACAACAAACCCCCTTTTTGTGACCCATCTTGACCCAACCCTCTTTTGACATGTTACCCAACCGACACAACCCACTCATTTTACCACCGCTAAAGTAGCTATATGCGTAAGTGAAAAGAATAGGAATTTGAAATTTTTTGGTCGAGGTAATCTGATACATATTCATCGGCTCTAAACAAATAATTATATAAGGATTCCAATGGCTCTAAAAGTTTTTCCAGTAACAGAAGTGTTTATAACTTAAGGAGTATTCAATACATTAAAATACCAGATCCTAGTGGCGAGATATGTTTCTATGTATCTGAGACTATTGACCTGCACCATGTCTCCTGAATTCACCTCTACAATATATTCATAAAACGATCCAAGTCGGTCTAAAATTCAATTTGTACATAAACATAGTGTTTCGTAATAAACTTACTAAAGCTTCTAAGAGCTTGAGCTTTAAAATAAAGTCACCTTCTAAAATGACTAATTACGACATCTAATCTCTTTGTTTTTTAGTGATTCTAAGTGGGTTATTTAAAAAAATGCTTAATGAGCAAACCACACGAAATACAAATATGGTACCTAATTAAGTCCAATATCTACAATCCAATCAATGCATAATTCTTTGTATGTCATTAAAACAGTTTATCAAACACCTAATATGCAAGATGAACAAATTAACAAAATAAATAAAAATTGTACATTCTTATCATCAACATACCTCGACATCCATTTTGAAATCGATTGTTTGTGAATCAGCTCCATGATTGAAATCGATTGTATTTCTTTTTGGTTTTAATCTGGTGATTCAAAATGATGTGTATCAAAACTCCACTGTGTGTTTTCAAATTGGGGTTTTGAATGCTTTATAACTCTAATTGAATGGTCTGTAGCTCCTTGATTCATTATAACTCCATCCTTGATCCTTTAAAGTTCTTGTAACTCCATGATTCTTTGTATTCCTGTTAATTGGAATAATTATTGTAACCGGCGGGTATATTGATTTTGGAGAGGAACTTACATGTAACTGATAAACCTAATTTATACCGCCTCATCAATGGTGGAAAATATAACAGTAGAAATTTCCTGTTGGGCCTATTAAAAGGCCACGATACTTAATGGCACAACTCATTACTACTACACATTTATTATAAAAACTGAGTCTTATATTATAATAGATTTTTAAAAAAATAAAAAAAATTCAAAACTGCCATTAAACTAAATAATAATTTTAAAATAACCTACATTGGTTAAAAGACGAACAATTCTATTAAAATTTAAATTATATAAATAATTCTATAGTTTTGGCTATTTACGACTATTTTATATAACAAACTTTCTTTGACGAATATCTAACATATATCTGACAACCTCTTTGATAAAAATTATAACGACGACTACGCCTCTAGATTACGAACAAAACAAGCCAAATATTGATACGATTTTGAGATACGTACGATTTTGTAAAACTATCGACGATTAATATACATTAAAAAAATATTCAAAGCACACCTTTAACTTATCTTTTAACTTTAAAAGCTACCCTAGAGTTTAATGAAAACTAAATATGTTGAAAAGGAAGATAGTTTAGATTTATAAACAGGAAGATAGTTTAGATTTATGAACAAATTTATAAAATTTTACTTCTTACAAAAATTAAACGAATCTTTGACAAACAAATAAAAATAGCCCCGTCGCAACGATCGGGCATTATTCTTCCTCTAGACAAACTCAACACGAAACTTTTAGCAAAATATATATTCGACAACAAAAGATAAATAAGCCCGCCACATCACACGAGCTGCATTTCTCCTTGTTAACATCAAGATTTATAGGCACTATCTACACTATGTATAAAAAAAATCTTTAATCTTAAATGTTGAAAAATTAAGCAAATTATATATAAAAACTATAAACTTTTATTATTATTTGCGTTTATAACTCATATTATTTTCAATCAGTTTGAATAGTGTTTGATCAATGTTTTGAAAACCGAGTTTCTGATCGACTCGATCGAGTCACCGGGTTACCGGTTCAACCGATTCGACCACCGGGTCAACCCGGTCTTCCACAAACATAAAATTTATATATATTTGGAATGATATAAAAAGTATATATATATATATAC
>BQNB010050205.1:0-41627 GCA_026074375.1 Tanacetum coccineum | reverse complement strand
TCAACTTGTTCAGTTCACGATAGTCTATGCACATGCGAAACGATCCATCCTTCTTCTTGACAAACAAAACTGGCGCTCCTATGGTGAGTGACTTGGCTGAATAAATCCCTTGTCTTGCAACTCTTGAAGTTGCTCCGACAGTTCTTGCATCTCCGAAAATGCTAGTCGATATGGCGACTTTGCTACAGGCGTCACTCCAGGAATCAAATCTACACGAAACTCTACTTGTCGTTGTGGCTGTAATCCTTACCGGTCATTTCGGTTCATTTGCCTTTGTGCTCATTAACATCTTTGTCTTTCTGACATTACATTCTCCTTGAACACAGAGTACCTTACCTTCTTCTACAGGTGTCCTAACTATCTTCTCGTGACATACGATCACAGCCTTTTGGTTCGACAACCAATCCATTCCTACTATCACATCAAAACTTCCTTGTCCTAATGGTATCAAGTCTATAGGGAATATAGATTCTACTAGCTCTAGTCTACAACCATGAAAAAATTCTATCAATTCTTCCTTTCTTACCATTAGCTACTTCTTAATCACACTATCTAGGGTTTGCAATATAGGTTTCGCATTTAATAAGGGCTGCAATTTACGTGGATTATAAAACTACAAATCAGCACAGAATCAAAAGCACAATAGCGTAGAGATTGTTTAAGGAATACGTACCCGTCACTTCATTAGGATCCTGAAGAGCATCAACAGCATTCACGTTGCAAGCCCTTCCTCTAGCTCGGTTCTCATTGCCTCGGGTGTTCCTATTCCCTCTTCCAATGCGGGCTGATTTCTAGTTGAATTACATTCTCGGTTCCCACTTGGTAATTTGGACGTAGTGAATCCAAACTTCCACCACTCATACCAATGATCTATGCCCATATCTTGGCCTACTGCTCATATCGGCTCCGCATGCCTAACGGTGCCTCTACCAGTCTTCTGGCCATGTGACCCGGCCTTTGGCAATTGTAGCACACTAAGCATGGTCCTTTTTCAGCATGAAAACCCTTACACCTAGCGCACTTTGGAAAATTTCCATTTTCTCTTCTAAGAGGAACTGCTGCTACAAACCCTCGTCCCCCTTTAGCTTTCTTTTTGTCTTTTCCAACACTTTCTGACTTGCTCGCCTCATCCCTTTCTTTCCTTTTCTCACCAGCCTTAGCCAAAGTACCACTACGGACTGCCTCATCAGTCAATATCCCAGCAGTAAGAATAGCAGCTTGAATAGTAGCAGGTTGAGTGGGTCGAAGCATTCTTACGAATCCTGAGATTGGCAAATCCCATTAATGTACCTTGTGACACGCTTCGCCTCAGGAGTTACCAAATGTGGAACCAACTTTGCCAACTTATGGAATCGATCAGTGTATCCAGCATGATCAGCACCAACCATTGAATGATTCCAGAACTCACCTTCTAACTTCTCAATCTCATTGCTTGGACAAAACTCTGTCATTAGCAATGCCTTAAAGTCATTCCACGCCATTGCATTAGCAGCATCTCGACCTCTTGCTTGGACTTGAGTATTCCACCAAGTCAAAGCTTTGCCAATGAATGAACTCGCGGCATACTTCACCCTTTGATTAGCCAAACATCCGCTATTATCTATCACGAATTCCATCTAGTCAATGCCACCGCACCACCAGTTCCGTCAAAGTCTCGAGGTCCACATGCCACAAATCCTTTGTAGGTGCAACCATTGTTTCCTCTACCATTTCCATTACCATTGGCATTGTTGAGGTTGTTAGTTACTTGATTCACGATGTTCGGGATGATGTTCTGAAGTTGTTGAGCAATGACTTCCGCGACATCAGGAGGGTTGTTAGATTGTCGTGTTTGAACCATGTTTCTGCTAAGACATAGGATTCTAATATATATTGATGATTTATACGGATTTCATATCCAATGAATTACTCGTTACCACAATACTATTATTCGTCAAATGCATAAACAACCAATATGTGTCAACACAATTACATGTAATCATTACTTGCAAAATAAAAGTCTATTATGTTGTGTCGCTGTATAAGTATGTTGTACCCATAATTATTGATGCCCCCTTTCACGGTGTACTCGCTCATATGAAAAACTTCTTGGAAATCAACACATCATGCCAACATAACACATTTTATAAGGCACATAGCAACTAGATAAATCCTAAAACCACTTCTCATTAATAATAATCATAATCGAAAATAACATTTCATAACATGGTTCAAACGATAGAAAGAAACACTAAACATCCTAATCAAATGATTGCACGGAGTGTCGGGTCTGTATGGTTCGAACTCAGCTCCCACCAGTGTCTTCCATCGTCAAGCTCATGGGTTGATTACTAGCCGTAGGCTCAAGGTCTGAATCGTTAGCATCCTCAGTCAACCATCCATTCATATTGCCTTCTTATGGTGGTAAGTAAGGTGCGAACTTGTTCCTTTGGTATTCCCTTTGGAGTTGTGGATGATCCACGAATCCATATTTGTTGTAAGGAGGGTGCTCACTCAACTCTTCTTCTTTTTCATCCGAGGTGTGGTATTCTTGGAACCTAGAAACATTTCTTTCCTTGTCGATCCTTCTTCTCCGAATCACTCCAATCGTTTGGTCACCTGCTTTCTTCATAGTCATTCTCTCTTTCACTTTACACGGATATAAGTCGATAGGTGTTACGGTTTTTACGCCGTATCTTACAGCCAGAAATTGGGTCGATATAACGCTTAATCCCAGTTGAACGCACGATTCCCCAACAAAACTTACGCTTTGAGGGAGACATAACTCTATAAATAAGGAAGAGTATAAGCTCCAATAACTATTGCGCGAAGAAAAATAAATACTAGAATGTATATATATATATATATATATTACCTATATATATATATATATATTCTTACTACGAAAATAGTAAACGAATAGGCAATTGGAACTTCAAAATATATTATACATACGTACACACAAGCACGTAGTTCCTAAATGCATCTATATGAAGGTTCCTAGTTATAGTTAGGTCATCCCCTAGTTTTCTTCTTGTAACCTTGGCTCTGCATATACCAATCTGTCACAACCCCGCCAAGGCGGAATAAAGGCTTGATCAATAGGCATCATCACAACAAAGTGTAAAGATATAGAGAAAGAAAAACTAAAAATGATATTTATTAAACTCTTAAAATCAAAGCATGTTATGACAAGCCCCAAAAACACAAAAATCCAACATATATGCATGATGAAAATCTGACAGTTCTACTTGATATCTAAACAGATAAATCATAGACTCTGCTATGAAAGCCTATGGTCCAGCTAACTCCTCTTCCTATCTTCATACGCGCAATAACAGGTTTGCTCCACCTGAAAATGAATGCTTAAATACGTTAAACTAATTGTTGGTGAGAGTACAGGTTTTTAAGACACACTTATGAAACCAGCGATCAGCAAAACAACATTTTCGAACATATATGCATGGTATTCTTTTACAAACCAAATTCACAATTATCTGGGGGGTGGATCGTACCCTCCGTCCACAATTCTATTCTTCACGCAAGATTGCCCATTGAATAGCTAAGTCGTTCGGGATCACCACTTGGCCATGCCATTCTCACATGCACTTGCCTTACCAGAATTCATTAACACATTTAGCAATAACACGTAACATCATCTAGTTCGACACTTAAAAATCACATATTAGGGTTCATAATTCAAAATAGTTTGCATCATTTCCATTCCCAAAATAAGTAAAAGTAGGATGTAAAACTCATGATGCCAAAGCAAATCCACAAATCTTCAATTAACCTTGCAAAGATTCTAAAACAAATAACACACATATGTTACCATCGATTAGGTCCAAAAACCCAAGTCGACCGTAAAATTACAAAGATGGATAATCTGTATCCTTATATTCAAAACTATCTATATACTCCTCATACTTGCTAACCTCAAATTACCTTACAAACCTTACTTCTCAACTTTCTGCATTTTTTCCTGTTTTTATAGTCACAAGATGACTCTAAATAAAATACTTAAACACCTAATTATTTCTTTTCCTTACATCCCATAGCTCCCTAATAAGTTGTGAGCTTCTATGATTTTTTAGAAAAAATAATAATGAGTCTAACTATTTTATAAAAATTCAACATCACAAGGTGTCATAATATGACCTGATTCGACTTTCAAAAAGTTTAGCTTGATCAGACCCATTTAAACACTTAGGAAGATTCTACAAAAATTCCAAAAAATCATAAACATCATGAACATGCTACAGTAGCAAGCCCATCAATTAAAAAGACGTTTTGATATGGTTTTTGACCTCACAAACACAACTCATAATCTGCCCTAAAAACTTAGTTTTGACAACGAATATTGTTTGATTAATTTGACTAACTTTCACTCACTTTTAATTCATGAAACCTATGGTGTTGGAAAGTAGACTCTCTGTAGATAATTTTAGGCTCAAGAAAATCAATAAAAACTATCCGTATGACCGAGATATGACTCTCGCAAGATGACCTAAAATTCTGCCTAGATTTCAGTTACGAATTTAACATGATAAACCCTAATCGTTTACATCTAAACCCTAATTAAACCCTAAAAACGATTTTTAATGTTTAAAACCCATTAATTACATTATTAATAACAGAACTTAATCATAAATATAAAACCCTAATCCATCCTTAATGATTGTTACATGATTAAAACTTAATTGAATTGAAAAAGGTTTAAGAAATCGATACCTTAAAGCTTAAAAATCAAAACCCTAAAAATTTTTGGGTTTTCCCTGCTCTTAGTGTTGTTTCGTCGGAGAGAGAGAGAGAGAGATCAAAGTGATTTTTGTTTAGGTTATGATTTGTATTTATAGTGCTTAAGAGATAATTACCAAAATTAGAGTTGTTGTCAAATTGGGATTCCTTTTTTTCCTCCTCCCTTTGTTCGGCCGGCCCAACACACAAACCCTTTTATTTTATTTATTTATTTATTTATTATTTACACAAAACCCCTTTAATTTAGTTATTTTTATAAAAACATTTACTTATTTTGCTAAACCTTGAACTTTCTAACTAGTTTTCAAACTAACCTTCATTTCTAACTACTTCTAAAAATAGAAAGTATTCTAAAATCTATAAAATACTACACTAATATACATAATATTAATTACATATACATAATACGTACATAGAATATTACGTACACGACATTTGAAACTACGCAAAGCCTTCTAATGATTTCATTTCCACAAGTACCATGATTCACCACTCATGTACTTCCATCTCATACACATATAAAACATATAAAACACTTAATGACACACATAAACTGAATTATACAGGCTTCAACTAACCTGCTAAAATCTCAGTTGTCACAAGTTCGAACATAGGTAGACGAAGAGCGAAAGCAGACATATACAGATTCAGCAGAAAACAGATTCAGACTAACAGCATATTCAGACAAACATCGTAATTCAGACATACCATAACAGATTTCCAGGTAGATGCAGATAGACGAGACCAGCCATAAAATATCCGATGCAAAATAAGGCAAAACTAGAAGAAACTAGATGGATGAAGAGCCAGATGTAACCAACATAATCGGGCAATCGAGACCATTCAATACCGATAACAATACGAATACCAACCCGGTGCGAATACCAAATACCAATATCGAGACTAAACCAATAAATATGACGAAACCATAACAAACCTAATTTACCGATGAACCAAACAGTATCGAACATGAACATATCAAATTACGAAAACTAATCATAAAACAATTAACCTCAGATGTGTCATTATGTGGTGTTTATTTATGATAGTTCAAGTTTTAAATTTATATTTTGTTGACTTAACCAAAAATAACACTTTAACGGGCAGTGTACCAGGTCGGTGGTAGATTCGTGGTAAGTAGGGTGTCGAACACTTGAAGCAAGGTTAAATCTCTCAATTTATTTATATTTTGGTTTATTTAATCTAAGTTAATTCTAATCTAAGTCTAGACCTATCTAAACCAATGTTATTACTAAACTAATTCTACAGGTAAATGGGGGGTTTCCAGCCTGAAGACTGCACGGGTTTATTGGAGACTACAAGAATTCAAGACACTTAACCCACGCAGGTAGGTGTTAAAATTAGGCAAGAAGATAAAAGAGCGGATCGAGCCTTATGATAGAAAACTGTATTAGCCATTATTAATCCGATTAAAACGTTGATATTTTATTCAGTGTAATGGATTACTTATCTCGAAGAGTCATATCATTCTAAGACTAGGCGGTAACCATCATCATAAGACCTAAAACATTAATTTTGAACACAATTAAGCATCCGCAAAAAGCATCCTTATTAAAACTATAATCTATCTTAGGTATTTTAGCAATTGTGATCTGTATTACACCTAGCTCATAGAAGACTTTACCACTTACGCTTAATGGTAATTTATACACTAGTAGTCTACTTGTCCAACTATCCAATGGAATTAGAACATTACTTGTTGAATTATCTAGATTCACCTACTAGTCAACATGTTTAATAAACCAAAGGCAATTTTCGTTAACTAGTTAAGCCAGAAGCGTATCCTTATCACGATTTTAGAAGGACAATACTTATGATCCTATGATTCTAGATGTATAAACTACTATATGGAGAGTTATCTCGGCATCTAGATTACTTGGTCCGTATCACTAGATCCAGTTAAATTATAGGTCGCATACAAAAGCACGTAAACAAGTATAATTTGATAAACATAAACAAGCATGCAACGATAAATTAAGCAATCAAGATATAAACTAAACCAAACATTCGGATCTTCATCATAATGGCTAATACCCGAAGGTATTAGTCTTCAAACATCCTTATTAATACAAGAGTAATTGTTTTAGCCAAGGTAAACTAACCGTAAACTAACCGAGTTAACGAATGCTACAAAAAACTGAACAATTTCAAAAGTATAAGAAATAACACGTTGTCTTCTATGGATTGGAATGCGTTGCAAGACCTCTTCTGCTCTTTTTCTCATCTGAAAATCCACTTTTATGGTTTAGGTATCGAGAATATAATTTAGCACACTTAAAACTCATTTTTGAGTTTTGTATTAAAGGTCTAGAAGACGGTTCTATACGGCTATCCAGGGATTGGATATACGGTTTAAGAGGAGTTAACGATAAGAAGTAGTGGGCCACGTTTGATATCTTCTAGAATATTCACATACTATATCTTCAATACGGCGTATTGACTTCTTCTGGATACGACGTATTGATCTTGTTTCCTTTGTGGTCTTTGGTGAGTGCAGGCACCGGATAAACGCACGTATCTCCTTGATGTGATACGTCGTATTGGACAGCAGAATAGTAATCTTCAAAATATCTTCATTTAAGCTCCAAAATGCGCGTCTTTTGCTAATATTCACCAAGTACTCTGTAATTACTACAATTCTTAAATATAAACGATTAAGTAACAATTCTTTGCAATAATTGTATAAAATAGGTTAAATACATGGGATAAATGATGCTATAAAATAGAAGTTATTTGATATCATCAAATATCCCCCCACTTGAATCCTACTTGTCCTCAAGTAGCCTTTAGAAGTCTATAAAAAATGTACCCTAAGGAATTTTCCATTAAACATTTCATTTGAATCTATTTACAAGTACACAACCAAACACCTCACTAAATAGAAAGAAAAAACCCTCAATCACTCCACTAATCTAGGTGGTAACATGAAAACTAATTCGCTCAATTGCACAGTCGTGACGTTATTCCATCTTAAGCTTGGCAAGGATACACAACTCCACCGCAAAAAGCTAAGGAGTACACAAAATTAAAAAGGCAAATATGGGTTTTGTTATTGAGAAGCTTAAGGTTGATTACTCTAACTAATCTTTATCGATACCAATATTCCAGGAGGGCAACAAAGACCACACATACACACCCGTAACGACGTGATAGACACATGTGACTGCTTACTCTCACCTCGAATAAGCTAAAGAGTAGGAATAGTAGAGTAATAAGTTATAAGATCTATCTAAACTTCACCAATAAAGCAGCTGAGACATGCATACATGGCAGTAACGACGGAATAGACATGCACACTCGATCACATCCTCATTCGCGTAAAACCCATGGTTAATGATTAGGAAAGGGAATTAAATTGTTGTTAAATAAAAATTACGAAACAAATATGATTAACCAAAAATACAAGTTGCATGACACATTTACAGACCGTTACCATGAATAAAGGCCACAACTATTTACAATGTCCTCGATCATAGATAAAAAACAACACCCTAAGTGGCATTCCCCGTAACGTCAACTTCTCAAACTTCCATACTTTACATACTTTACAAGGCAAGTGGCGATATTTTCCACTTTATATAATACTCTACATCGTCGATTTGTATCAACGAATAATCGATCCTTCGTGTTATTCCTTCGATAGTTGCGAAACGATTATCTCTAAACTTTTCTTCTCCTTTTTTGTTGCTATTTTTCTACTTTTTTCGATTTTTTTTGCTAACACAAAACTCGGTGTAGTTTCACCATCTTCACGATCATAATAATTTCGGATAATTCCTTCATTCTTCGGACGTACCGTTAATTGCGATGGTAGTAAAATACATGAGTTTTGACTATAATATACATTCTCATTTGCAATGTGAAAATTTCTTCCAACCGTACCAAAAAAGATACAAGACTCAGGAAATACAAACATTACACTTTAAGCAACTAGCAACTGTAAAATAAACTTAATCTAACAGGGTAGGCTAAGGTGTAAAGGTGTAACAAAACAAATAAATTGGGAGTAGTATTCCTAAAGGATTGGCTCTACGTGTTTTTGTTATATGGGTATCTACCTCTTAAATGAAGTAAACAATATGGTTATATTGGGTTTAAACAACCGGTGTTAGTTTAGTTAATAAGCGACATGTAAAAGGCGATTGGTGTAGTAATCTTAAAAATTACCATTTAAACAAGTTACTCCATCAAAATTCCATAGTAAACTCATTATTGTAGTCTCGAATAGCTATACCAATCCAATTTTTAAATCTACTACATCACCGCACCCTAGTATATATGAGGAATTTGGGAGAACAATGGAAACGGAAAGGTTTAATCTTCAATTATCTAACAAGGGTTATAGTGAGTCGGGTTATGTATTCAATAAATCCACCAAAAGTATGCTTGAATTTTTTTTAAATTTGAGCATACTTTAATTATTTTTAGTGTGAAAAATAGGACAAGTAAACATTCTAATTCCATCCCCCCACTTGAATTATACAACGTCCTCGTTGTATATATAAAACATTAAATATGAGAATTAAAAAGAATTAGAATGAGAAACTCCCCTGATATTTGCTCGGTAGATTCTCCATGTTGAGTTTATTAGCAAGATTGTGTTGAACAGCCGCCTTGAAGTTTCAAGACTCCAACACTTCAAGATCTCCAGATTTGTAAATTCTCCACCAATATTCGTCGATATTCTTTGCTTCCAAGGTCCTGTATAAAATATAGGAAAAAACTTTGGTACCTACGGTTAATTTAAACTAAACTAAACAAACTAAATACGGGTCAGTTTTGGTGAATACGTCGTATCATGTGCATGAATACGCCGTATTGCCAGAACTGACAATAATGTTTTTAAAGTGCATAAAAAGTAAAGACTGATAACGTCCAGACAATCAATACGTCGTATGGTATGGAGCGGATACACCTTATTGATGTCTGGGAAGACAGACTCGATAAAATTAAATAACATTTCGGGTTGTCTCCCGGGAAGCACTTTTGTTTACAGCGAAGTCTTTAAGTTAGACTTTTCTTCAGCTTCTCTTTATCACTTGGTGCGCGTCACCTTCCATCCTTCGTCCTTTTTCTGAAAAATATCTTGGTAGATTATGGACAAATTATCATCGTTTCTTTCCCAAATATCAAATTCATATCCTCTTATAGCAATATATTCTTCGTTGGGTCCAAGCGAGTACTGAATAGCTTTAAACTTTTCTGCTTTGCACTTTCTTTTGTTAGGTTGCTCATCAATAAAATTGAATGTATTGCTATATTTGCGCTTTGTCTGACTTTGTTCATCTTCCTTTTCGGTGTCGCTCTTTCCATGTGTTATCAGATAAGGTTTGAAGAACGAGTTAGTAGTAGCATTGTTACTTCTCAAGATGATATCATATATTCGTCTCTTATTCCAATTCCCATTCATCCAAGCATGGAACAATACTTTTTAGTTCTTCCATCCACTTTCTTATGATTTTTAAATGACGCGTTTACGTTTGATAAGAATTCAATTGGATCAATCCCCAATTATCTCCTTCGTCTAACATTTCATCTTCTCCATCATGTGATTCGGGTTAGAATCTACAGAAGAACGTCTCAACAATTTCCTCTCAAGTGGTGATTTTTCCATCCCCCTTACTAATCCACCATTCTTTAGCATCATTGGCCAACGAGAGGGGAAAGACTTTCATTCGTAGTTGATGGGAATCCACGCCAGGAACGTAGATCAAATCAACCATTTTAAGTACCTTAGCAATGTGATCCACCACGTCTTCATTATACGTTCCGTGATATATGTTCTTTCTTAATTCCACCAAAAATTCCTTGTTGAGTTCAATGTTTATGTCGTTACTGGTGATAGAAAGATTTGATTCAGTTGGAGCTTTTTCCATGTTATCATATAGAATTAGTTCAGCCATGACTTCTTGTAGTTCCTTCTTCAATCAACTAGCTCTGATAAGTTCTTCCAGTAACAAGGGTAAAAATATCAGCAGGATTTGCTCTGAAGAAAGATGGAAAAAAATTTAGCACAGAAATCAAATATAAAAACTAAGATTTTGATTCTGTTCCAGATGATTGATACGCCGTATCCAATGGAAGTGGATAAGCCGTATTAATTAGTTGAATCAATACGCTGTATTAGATAAAAAGTTGGATACGCCGTATCCGATGGTAGTGGATACGCCGTATCGAGTTATCGACCAGAACAGTGTATTTAGTAAAATAATTAAATACGCAAACAATTAAACACACATATATACAAGCAACCAATTAAACTAACAAATATAAAAAATATACAAAACATACAAGAATGTACACTAATCTAATTAACACTACTCCTAAGGGTTATATCTAATCTAATGTTAAAAACCAAAACATAAAATAAAAAATCAAGGTATGTTGATGTGGGATGGGGAGAGGGTGGGAGTGGGTGCTAGGGATGAGGGGTTGGTGGGGGGGGTTCGCTTTGGAGCGGTGGGGTGGATTTTGGGAGGTGGGGAGGGGGGGGTGTGGGGGGGGTGTGGTTGGAGGGTACACGGGGCGTAAGGGGTATGGTGGATGGGGGGGGTAGGGCATGGTATGTGGGTCGGGTGTGTGGATGTTGTGTGCTATTGTTTTGTTGGTTGGTGAGGTTTTTGTGTCGTGTGTATGTGGTGTGTTTTGTAGTTGTGTTTGTGTTGTATTGTGTGTTGTGGGAGGTGGGTGCTTAGTGGAAGTTTCCGTGGGGTCGGTGGGTGTGTGGGGGACGGGGTGGGGGGGGTGGAGGGGAGTGTGACATGGAGTGTTGGGATGAAGGAGTCACACGCAGCAAGTGAGGGAGGTTGGGAGGTGGGGGGCGAGTTTGTGAGAACGCAGAGATGGGGCGTTGGGGTTGGTGGTGTTGGGGGGAGTACAAGGTATGAGGTTTGGGGGTGCCACAGGGGGGGCGTCGGGCGGGGGTGAGTCCAGGAGTGGCAAGGGGGGGGGGCGAGGCGGGGGGGGGTTGGGGTGGGGGGGGGTGGCGGTGGAGAGAAGGGGGGGTGAAAGACAGTTGGACGCGTAGGGTGGGGGGTATTGTTGGTGAGGAAGGGGTGCGCGTCGCGAAGGCGGTGAGTTGTAAGTGGTGGGGAAAGGGGGTGGGAGTAGTAGGGTGGTTTGTGGTAGGGGAGATGGTTTGGCGAGGGGTGGTGGGGGGAGGTCGGTTCATAGAGGGAGTAGGTGGGTGGGTAAGAGGCAAAAGGGTGGGGGATGGGTTTGAGGGATCGGAGAGAGGGGGGGGTTGGAGTTTCGAGGTGCACGTAGGGCGTGCTGGGGGGTTTGGAAGGGGAGCGGCGGTGGGGGTGGGGGGGGGTCGGGGGGGGGGGTGGTGGGGTTTGCGATGCGGGGTAGGTTTATGGGTGGTGGGGGGGAGGGGGGGGGGTGGGGGATCGCACGGTGTGCGTGGAAGTGTGTGTTCTAGGCTGTGGGGTCGTAAGTAGGTGGGGGGGTGGATGAGAGTTGGTGTTATTGTTGTTGGGTCGTTTTGTTAGCAGTGTGTCTTGTGGTGGGGAGTGAGTGAGGTGTGTGAGGGGGGAGAGGGAGAGGGGTTATGCAGGGGGGCGCGTGGGGGTCGAGGTGTGGGGTTGAGACCATACGGGACTGGCGGTGGGTGGAGGGGCTATCGTGGGTAGGAGGTTCGGGTGTGGGGGGGGGCGAGTGGGGGTGCGGCGGGGGGCGGTGGGGGGATTTTTAGCGGGGGGCATCATGTCTGTGTGGGGTGTTTGAGGGTGTCACAATGGGGGATAATGTCGGGTACAAATGGGTAGGGGCGGGGTGTGTGACGGGAGGATGGTGAAAGGTCCGGGTGCGAGGAGTCGGGTGGGTGGCGGGGCGTTGTAGGGGTCGGAGGGGGCGGGGGATGTAGTCGGGGGGGGTGTTTTGGGGGATTGGAGGAGAACACGTTGGTGGTTTTAGTGGCGGGGAGTTCATGCGAACGAGGGGTGGGTGGGATGGGTGCCGCGAGGAGGGTATGTGTAGCGGGTGATGTGAAGTTGAGGGTTGGGGAGAGTCGTTTAGGGGGAAGTCACGGGACGCGTGGATAGGCGAAAGTCGGGGTAGCGTGTTTAGGGAGGGGGGTGGTGGGGATTGGAGGGGGGGAGGCAAGGGGTGGGAGGTTTGGGGTTGGGACCGCGGCAACTATGACTTGGTGGTGTCGAGAGTGGGGGACTGTGCGCGGTGAGGATATGATCTTGGGGGGGTGGAGGGAGGGTGAGGGGTGTTTGGTGAGCAAAAGGGCACTGGGGAGATTCTGGGGTGCGGTTAGTTTGGGGGGGTGCTGGGACGGTTGGATCGTTTTTTGGTCGTTTTGGGTGGTTTTCGGTGGGGGGAGTGGTGAGGGGGGCTTTTTTGTTGTCTTGTGTTCCTGTGATGTTGTTGTTTGGGTAGTTCTTTTGGTTTGTGGTGTTTGTTTTGTGGTGTAGATGTGTATTGTTGTGAAGGTGTGTTGGGTTGTGGGGATATTGCTCATTTTTGAGTTGTTTAGGTGTGATTGATTGTTTTGTTGGTTGTTCGTGGCTTGGTGTGGTTAGCTGTGCTGTTGGCTCGGTGGCTGGTCTGTTAGTGTTTTCGTTGTTGTGGTGTAGAGTGTGTGTTTTGTGTGATTGTGAGTTGTGTTGCTTGGGGTGTTCTGTGCCCTTTTCTTGGGTCTTGTGTGTGGTTGTGTGTGGACGTTGGGGTGTTTGGTGTGGTGCTGTGGGTGGGTGTGTTGTGTTTGTTGTTTGCTTGGTTATTTTTGTTGGTGGTAGCGGGTATGTACAGGGCGGTTTGGGGAGGGGGTGGGCTTGGTGGTGAGTTGCGGGGGGGGTATGGGGGGTTGATTGGTGTGGTGGGTGGGTTATGTCTTGTTTGTGTCTTTACTTTTTATTATTTTATGTGTTTTTTTGTTTTATTTTTGAATTTAAACTGTTTGATATATTTTTTTTTTTTTTATATTTCCCTTTTTTTTTTTTTTTTTTCTGTTATTTTTTATCATTTTTTTTTTTTTTTTATTTTTTTTTTCTTTTTCGTTTTAACTTTTTTTTTTTAATTTTTTTAATTTTTTTTTTTTTTTTTTTTTTCTTTTTTTTTTTTTTTTTTTTTCTTATTTTTTTTTATTCTTTTTATTTTCACTTGTTTTTTTTTTTTTGTTTCCTTTTTTTTTTTTTCTTTAATTTTTTTTTTTTTTTAAAATATTAAATAGCAAACAATTAAACCACTATATACATGCAACCCAATTAAACTAACAAAATATAAAAAATTATACAAAACATACAAGAATGTACACTTCAATCTATTTAACACTTATCTCTAACTAAGGGTTATATCTAATCTTAACTGTTTAAAAACCAAAAATCATAAATAAAAATTCAAGATTTATTTTCACTCCCTCCTTCCTTGACAATGGCGCCAAAAACTTGATGTGTCGTTTGTGGGTGTTTAGTATGATAGTTCAAGTTTTAAATTTATATTTTGGACGCCTTAATCCTCAAAAACAACACTTTTAACGGTGCAGTGTATTCCGGACAGGTGGTTGATTCGTTGGTAAGTAGGGTGACGAACACTTGAAGCGAGGTTTTAAATCTCTTCATTTTTATTTATTATTATTTTGGTTTATTTAATCTAAGTTAATTCTAATCTCAAGTCAAACTATGGTAATCCATTGTTAGTACTAATACTAATTCGTAAAGGTAAAAGGGGATTTCAGCCTGAGTGACTGGCACGGGTTTTGTTGATGACTACAGTCAATTCAAGACTCATCTTTAACCCACGCCAGAGAAAAGTTAACAGAAGATAATAAGACGCGGTCGTCCTTATGATTAGAAAATTGTATTAGCCATCATTTAATCCGATTGAATTTTTGTTGTTTGTTTATTCAGTGCAATGATTACTGATCTCGGAGTGGCATTCATCATTTTAGATTGAGGCGGGACTTCATCTAAGACCGAGACACATTAATTCTGTCTTAATTAACGCATCGCCACATAAAGCCCTCCTTTATTGTTTATATTATAATCATATCTTAGGGATTAACAGCAATGGTGATCTTGTAAACCCTAGTCATAGAGGACTTTACCACATTACTGTCTTAATAGGTTTACTTATTTATATACTAGTAGTCACTTAGTCAAACTATCTCTATGAATGGAACATTACCTTGTTGAATTATCTTGTTCACCTTCTAGTCAAATCTGGTTTCAAAAACCAAAGGAAATTTATGTTTCACTAGATAAGCCAGAAAGCAGTATCATTTTAGCACGATTTCTAGAAGGCAATACTTGTGATCCTATTGATTCTAGATGTTTTATAAACTACTATATGAAGAGCTATCCGAGCATCTAGATTACTTGGTCCGTATTACTAGATCCAGTTGAATGATAGGTCACATACAAAAGCACGTAAACAAGTATAAATTGATAAACATAAACAAGCATGCAATGATAAATTAAGCAATCAATATATAAACTAAACCAAACATTCAAATCTTCATAATAATGGCTAATACCCGAAGGTATTAGCCTTTAAACATCATAATTAATACAAGAGTAATTGTTTTAGCTAAGGTATACTAACCGAGTTAACGAATGATACCAAAAACTAAACGATTACAAAAGTATAAGAAATTACACGTTGTCTTCTATGGATTGGAATGCGTTGCAAGACCTCTTCTGATCTTTTTCTCCTCTGAAAATTGACTTTTATGGTTTAGGTATCGATAATATGATTTAGCACACTTAAATCTCATTTTTGAGTTTTGTATTTATAGGGTCTGGAAGTCGGTTCGATACGGCGTATCCAAGGGATTGGATACGGCATACTAGAGTTTCTTGGAGTAGGGACCACGTTTGATATCTTTCAGAATATTCACATACTATATCTTTAATACGGTGTATTGACTTCTTCTGGATACGGCGTATTGATATTCATTCCTTTGTGGTCTTTGGTGAGTGCAGGCACAGATACGCCGTATCTTCCTTGATGGATACGGCGTATTGGTCTTCAGAATAGTAATCTTCAATATATTTTTATTTAAGCTCCAAAATGCGCGCATTTTGCTAATATTCACCAAGTACTCCGTAATTACTGCAATTCTCAAATATAAACGATGAAGTAACAATTCTTTTTAATAATTATATAAAATATGTTAAATACATAGGATAAATGATGCTATAAAATAGATGTTATTTGATGTCATCAACCCCTGAAACAATAACCAACCCATATTAAATCTATCCACTAAAGATGAATTTGTCATTAAACAAATGATTAAAATTCGAACCGAAGTTAATTACGAAACAATCCATCGGACAACAGCCATCAAATGTAAAGTTTTCAACCAACCATTAACTTCATGTTAATTTATTATCAACCGACCAATTATTTATTTGTATTAACGAATCAAAAAACAAAGAATCTTAAGATTTGTCTTATTAAATCATTCAAAGCTTACTAGAATGAATATAAAGTCTACTCAAGTGACGAGTAAAATCAATCGAAGGCAACGTACGACATCGAGTAAATTTCTTATTGACGGCCTCAAATCCGGAAAAACCAATACCTTCGGAACCAACAACTTTTTTCCCATAGCTCTGATACCATGTAGAAATCAAAGAGGAAATACTAAAAAATGTATTATCATATTCAATGAACAATGTACATTACACAAGATTAAATAGAAACTAAATACGAAAACTCTAAATGCCAAACGAGCCTAGACTACTACAGACCAACTCAACCTTATTAAACTAACAAAACTCTTAACATCACTTATTCCCTATTTTCCTTTAACATGACTAAGTCATCATGAATGAAAACTTTACAAGTTAAAAATACGAGAGGGTTTACCCGCGCGTTGTTGCCACATATAAAACTATTCAATAATAGGTATTTGGTTTCTTTAGTTTTAATTAAACTGTAAGCAAACATTTTGTGACACAATTTTGCTTACTGAATCTTGAAATTATGGATGTTATTTGTATAGTGATTTAACCGAAAATACTATTTGTGTAACGCAAACAATCTTTAAAGCCAATTTTTTATGAAAATCATATAGGTTCGGGGGATTTTTAATGAAAATGTTTATGGTTTAGGGGAATTTATATAAATGTTTATAGTGTAAGGTTTTTTTTAAATGTTTTATAGTTTAGGGAGTTTAGATAAATATTATATAGCGTGAGGGGGTTTTTTGAAATATCTTATAAGTGTAAGGGATTTTTTATAAATGGTATATAGCGTAAGGGGTTTTTTGAAATATTTTATAACGTAAAAGGGTTTTTTGAAATATTTTAAAAGGATATATATAAATATTATATAGCGTGAGAGGGTTTTTTAAATTTTTCATAAGTTTAAGGGGATTTATATAAATGTTTTATAGCGTAAAGGGTTTTTTTGAAATATTTTATAGCGTACGGGGGTTTTTTGAAATATTTTATTATAACGGGGCCGTTAAATATTTTAAGGGGATTTATATAAATATTAGATAGTGAAGTGGATTTTTTTGAATTTTTTTATAAGTTTAGGAGGATTTATATAAATGTTTTATAACGTAAGGGTTTTTTTTTAATATTTTACTATTGCGTAAGGGTTTTTTTTAATATTTTATAATAACGGAACCGTTATTTTTTCTAAATGTTTAGGAGGATTTACATAAGGGTCCGTTTGGTTTGTAGGTGGGTTTAGATTTAGATTTGGATTTGATGTAGGTTTGAAAAAAAATGAGAAGAGAGAAAAAAAATATTATTATTTGATATATGTATAAGTTTTAATAGTTAGTTATCACATAAAATACAACATTTGAATAAAAATATGGATGGAATTTTTTTTGAATTAAAAATGATCTGTCACTACTCAAAACCCGATAGGTTGGGTTGGATTTTGAATTCGGGAACCACCCCCCACGTGACATCATTGAAGAGATACCAAACATAGGATTTCAAATATCTGTCAGCCTAAACCCATCAAAACCCACATACCAAACATGACCTAAATTATATAAGTATTATTAAACATCAATATGTTTTGCTAATAAAAAATTCAAAACTTCGTGACTTACGATATAACAAAAACAATAAAAAAACTTTTCAAAAAACAATAAAAAAAACTTTTTAAAACGCAGTTAGATGTAAATAAAAGATAATAAAAAATTAATTAATTTGCAAAACACACCCTCAAGTATTCTAAACGTTACAAAACATACCTTCAACTTTAATCTATTTACGACTTTTTTATATAACTAACTTTATTCATCAAATATGGAGCGTGTATCTATCGATTCATTCGGGAAAAAAATTCACTGAAAAGATAGTCGAATTGCGAACAAAACGAGCCCAATATTGCTACGCTTCTGACATGCGTGCGATTTTATAAAAAATGTTGAAGTTTAATATATAGTTTACAATATTTACGAAAGTACTCTTTGAGGTTATCGATTCGTCGCAAGATGAGACCCAACGACTGACAAATAGTAGTTGGTGTTATCGGTCCGTTGCAAAAATAGTCTGGCGCGCTCTGCGGCAACGCGCGGGTGACAAACCTAGTATTTTATAACATAATGGGTTTTTTAATATTTTATAGCGTAAGGGGGTATTTTTCATATATTTTATAATAACAAGAGCATTATTTTTTTCTAATGAATATTATCTAAAAATAACAGGCCCGTTATTTTTCTCATAACTGTATATATATAAAGTTCTTATACAATTGTGGAGAAACAAGATTTGAAGACCCGCGCTTCGCTGCGACGGGTTTTGTAATTGTGTTTTTTCTTAAGGAAGTTTCTTTGTTGCTCGGATTTTTCCTACTGGTCTAGTGTTATACACATGCATTTATACCATTTTCCCATTTGAAACTGAAACATTAGATGGTTCAAAATTTAGCTACAAAGTTTAAAATACAACTGTAACATTATGAGTCTAGCTGAAACATTATTTTACATAATCTGGAATCAATTGGTTGTTCAACTCGTCATTTGTAAGGTCATCAACTTGTATAAGCTATCTTATCTGGTTAGGAGTACCAGCTGGAAAAAATTCAAACATGTCTATAATTTAGAAAAAACAGTTTATAAGTTGCTATTTCAAGAAAAAAAAGTTGGCTATTTCAAAAAAAAAGTTGCTATTTCAAGTATCACATAAAATATCTCTGCGAAACATCAAGTATCACATAAAATATCTCTGTGAAACATCATAATCGGAATACTGTTGGACTTTAGTTGGAAACCTCTGTAGTCAAATTATCGACCCAAAAACAAAACGTATCTGAATTCAATACCTGTAATGAAAGAAAGAATATATAAGTGTACTCTAAGACATGTAAAGAAGAAACACAGGTTTTCAATTTTGATGGAACATACATACCTCCCATCTCACTATAGTATTAAAGGAGATGAATTCTATCGGTTTATTTTTTGCGGGATCAAGTAGCCGAATACTAGCTAAACCAATCTGCAAAGAAAACATATTGCAGGTAGTTCAATACCGCCGAATCATCAGGACCTGAGGTAATGCGTGTTACCAAACACATACATTTTATTCATACAACATGACCCTTTAAGAGATTAAGAATCTTTAAGAGTCCTAATGTTACACCGGTGATTGGTAGATTTCTGTTGGCAACACAAACTACTGTTTTAAGACTAATTTTTTATCCCAAATAGCAAGGTATCTATTCTCAGAGCGACCTGGACTCAAAAATCCCAGTACGAAATTTCTTGCAGGCGATACCATTGTGTCTTCTTTTGTCAAGAACTACAAATCAGAAATGATGTCGATTTTGGCGGTGTTGGTTTTCTGAATGTGGACTGATATAATTAAGAGAGCTAATATAGTTAATTTGTCCATTGAAATCCTTTTCTTTAAGCTTCTCACTTTACTATATATCTATTTTATAGTACACAATTAGTGCTTTAGTACAAAACATGTAACATGTTAAAGAAATTCGATGTGTAGTATTGATGATATCAAATAACGTCTATTTTATAGCATCATTTATCCCATATATTTAACCCATTTTATATAATTATTGCAAAGAATTGTTACTTAATCATTTATATTTGAGAATTGCAGTAATTACAGAGTACTTGGTGAATATTAGCAAAAGGCGCGCATTTTGGAGCTTAAACGAAGATATTTTGAAGATTACTATTCTGACTACCAATACGTCGTATCCATCAAGGAAGATACAGCATATCCGTGCTTGCACTTACCAAAGACCACAAAAGAAAGAAGATCAATACGCCGTATCGAGAAGAAGTCATTACGCCGTGTTAAATATATAGTATGTAAATATTCTGGAAGATATCAAACGTGGTCCTTACTCCAAGAAACTCCAATACGCCGTATCCAATTCTTTGGATACGCCGTATCGAATTGACTTCTAGACCCTATAAATACAAAACTCAAAAATGAGTTTTAAGTGTGCTAAATCATATTCTCGATACCTAAACCATAAAAGTCAATTTTCAGAGGAGAAAAAGAGCAGGAGAGGTCTTGCAACGCATTTCAATCCATAGAAGACTACGTGTAATTTCTTATAATTTTGTAATCGTTTAGTTTTTGGTATCAATCATTAACTCGGTTATTTTACCTTGGCTAAAACAATTACTCTTGTATTAATTATGATGTTTGAAGGCTAATACCTTCGGGTATTAGCCATTATTATAAAGATCTGAATGTTTAGTTTTGTTTATATCTCGATTGCTTAATTTATCGTTGCATGCTTGTTTATGTTTATCAATTTATGCTTGTTTACGTGCTTTTGTATGCGACCTATCATTCAACTGGATCTAGTGATACGGACCAAGTAATCAAGATGTCGGGATAGCTCTCCATATAGTAGTTTATACATCTAGAATCATAGGATCACAAGTATTGTCCTTCTAAAATCATGCTAAGGATACGCTTCTGGCTTAACTAGTTAGCAGAAATTGCCTTTGGTTTATTGAACGTGTTGATTAGTAGGTGAATCTAGATAATTCAACAAATAATGTACTGATTCCATTGGATAGTTGGACAAGTGGACTACTAGTGTATAAATTACCATTAAGCAGTAAGTTAGTAAAGTGTCTATGAGCTAGGGTTTAACAAGAACACCATTGCTTTAATCCTTAAGATAGATTATAATCAAGTAATAAGGATGCTTTATGCGGATGCTTTAATTATGACAGAATTAATGTGTCTAGGTCTTAGTATGAAGTCCCACCTAAGTCTAAGAATGATATGCCTCTTCAAGATAAGTAATCATTGCAGTGAATAAACAAACCAACGTTCTAATCGGATTAATGGTGGCTAATACAGTTTTCTATCATAAGGCTCAACCGCTCTTTTATCTTTTGTTAATTTGCTTGCGTGGGTTAAAGTGTCTTAAATTAATTGTAGTCACCAACAAACCCATGCCAGTCACTCAGGCTGAAACCCCCCTTTTACCTGTTAGAATTAGGATTAGTACTAACATAGGATTAGCATAGGTTTGACTTAGATTAGATAAAATAAAATATAAATAAATTGAGAGATTTAACCTCGCTTCAAGTGTTCGACACCCTACTTACCACGAATCTACCACCGACCGGGTACACTGCCCGTTAAAGTGTTGTTTTTGGTTAAGTCGGCAAAATATAAATTTAAAACTTGAACTATCATAAATAAACACCACGCAACAACACATCAAGTTTTTGGCGCCGTTGCCAAGGAGTCAAAATTAATCTCGATTTTTATTTTATGTTTTGGTTTTTAGATTAGATCTAACCCTTAGGAGTAGTGTTAATTAGATTAGTGTATATTCTTGTATATTCTGTATATTTTTGTATATTTGTTAATTTAATTGTTTGCTTGTATATTTGTGTGTTTAATTTAATTGTTTTCATAATACACTGTTATGGCCGATAATTCGATACGGCGTATCCACTTCCATTGGATACGGCGTATCTATCTTTCTGTCCAATACAACATATTCACTCAACAGATTAATACGGCGTATCCACTTCCATTGGATACGGTGTATCGATCATCTGGAATAGAATCATAATCTTAGTTTTTAGTATTTGATTTCCGTGCTATAAAAGTTTCTATCTTTCTTCAAAGCAAATCCTGCTGATATTTTTACCTGTGTTACAAGAAGTACTTATCAGAGCTAGTAGACTAAAGAAGAAACCATAGGAAGTCATGACAGAACTAATTTTAGAAAAATACATGGAAAAGGCTCAGACTAAATCAAATCTTTCTATCACCAGTAACGACATTAACATTGAACTCAGCCAGGAATTTTTGGAGGAATTACAAATGAATGCATACCACAGATGGATTGACGAAGACTTGATAAACCACATTGCTATGGTACTTAAAATGATTGATTCAATCTATATTCCTGGTGTGGATTCCTATCAACTACGAATGAAAATATTTCCTCCCTCGCTGGCTGATGAGGCAAAACAATGGTGGATAAACGAAGGAGACGGAAAAATAACCATTTGGGAAGAACTTGTTGAAAAATTCTTCTATAAATTTTATCCTGAATCATACGATGGTGAAGAAGAAATGTTGTACGAAGGAGATAACTGGGGGATAGATCCACTTGAATTCATATCGCGAATAAATTCATCATTTGATAAACATATGAAAATATATGGAAGAACTAAAAAAGTATTGTTCCATGCTTGGATGAGTGGGAATTGGAATAAGAGACGAATGGATGACAGAATCTTGAGTAATAACAATACTACTGCTGACTCGTTCTTCAAACCTTATTTAATAACCCGTGGAAAGAGCGAAAACAAAAAGGAAGATGAACAAAGTTAGACGAAGCGCAAATATAGCAATACATCCGAATTCATTGATGAGCAACCTAACAAAAGGATGTGTAAAGCAGAAAAGTTTGAAGCTATTCAGTACTCGCTTAGGCCCAATGAAGACTATATTGCCATAAGAAGATATGAATATGATATTTGGGAGAGAAACGAAGATAATATGTCCAAAATATACCTAGATATTTTTCAGAAAAAGGACAACGGATGGAAGGTGACGCGCACCAAATAACAACATGAAGAGAAGCTGAAGAAAAGTCTAACTTAAAGACTTTGCTGTAAACAAAAGTGCTTCCCGGGCGACAACCCGGATTGTTATTTAATTTTATCGAGTCTATCTTCCCAGAAATCAATACAGCGTATCCACTCCATACCATACGGCGTATTGATTGTCTCGACATTATCAGTCTCTATTATTTTTTTATGTACTTTAAAAACATTATTGTCAGTTCTGTCAATACGGCGTATTCATGCACATGATACGGCGTATTCAACAGACTGGCTCGTATTTAGATACTTTTTACAGGTTTCTCAATAAGGTGTATTCCAGTTAATGGATACGGAGTATCGATCTCCTGTATAGTTTGTATAGTTTAGTTTGAATTAACCGTAGGTACCAAGATAGGAATACATGTTTTTTTCCTATATTTTATACAGGACCTTAGAAGTAAAGAATATCGATGAGTATTGGTGGAGAATTTACAAATCTGGAGATCTTGAAGTGTTGGAGTCTTGAAACTTCAAGACGGGTGTTCAACACAATCTTGCTCAAATAAACTCAACATGGAGAATCTACCGAGCAAATATCAGGGGAGTTTCTCATTCTAATTCTTTTTAATTCCCGTATTTAATGTTTTATCTATACAATAAGGACGTTATATAATTCAAGTGGGGGATGGAATTATAATGTTTACTTGTCCTATTTTTCACACTAAAATGCTTAAATTATGCTCAAATTTAATTTTTTTCAAGCATGCTTTTGTGAAATTACTTGATACATAACCTGCACACAGTAACCCTTGTTAGATATTGTGAGGATTTAACCTTATCCGTTTCCAAATGTTTACCCAAATTCCACAAAAATATAGGTGTGACGGTGATGTAGTAGACTTTAGATCATGGCTTGGTATATCTATTCGAGACCACAATAATGAGGACTATGGATTTAAATGGAGTAACTTGTTTAAATTGGTAAATTTTAGGATTACACCCAAAACGCCTTTACATGTTGTTTTATTAACCAACTACACTGGTTAGTTAACCCCCGTATAAACCCTTTGTTTACTCTCATTTTAAGAGTAAGATACCCCTAGAAAAATCCGTAGAGCCAATCATTTAGGAACTACACCAATTATTTGTTTCGTTACACCTTTACACCTTAGCCTACCCTCTTAGATTACGTTTATTTTACAGTTACTAGTTGCTTAAAGTGTAAAGTTTGTATTTCCCGGGTCTTGTGTCAACTTTGGTACGGTTGGAAGAAATTTGCACATTGCAAATGGAAATGTATATTATAGTAAAAACTCATGTAATTTTACTACCATCACAATTAATAGTACGCCCGAAGAATGAAGGAATTATCGAAGGAATTATCCAGAATTATTATGATCGTGAAGATGATGAAACTACACCGAGTTTTGTAGTATAGTGTTTAAAAAAACGAAAAAATTAGAAAAATTGCAACAAAAAAGAGAATAAAAGTTTGCTTGCATGGGTTAAAGTGTCTTGAATTGATTGTAGTCACCAACAAACCCGTGCCAGTCTCTCAGGCTGAAACCCCCCTTTTACATGTTAGAATTAAGATTAGTACTAACATAGGATTAACATAGGTTTGACTTAGATTAGAATTAAATTAGATTAGTGATTCGTCTTGAAAGACTAGTCGAGTAATATAATAAATATAGTAATCACGTCGGATTAAAATTACTTGAGGAAAAGTAATAGTTGATCCTCCGGATGTCGTGTCCCAACGAGAGATGAATTTGAAATTCACGAGAATGTTTCGTTTGATGCTTGAATGACAAATATTTTTGGTTTTGGTTTTGAACTAAATATATAATAATACTAAACTTGATTATACTAAATAACAAATAAACTAAACAATTAAATGAAAAGAACTATATAAAAAGATATGCTTGCTAAGTGTATTGATTAGATCTTTAATTGTGGATTAAACATACAATTAAGTCCTTATTGATGAACCAATATCTTTCTAACAAATTATCTTCCCACAACGTTGGCTTATATTAAAAACAACTTTTATTAAGATATCGATTACTAAATTAATGCCTAATTATTCTTACGGCTTTGGCCTGCTCGAATAACTAAAACAATAATTTAAGTAATATAAAAATCACTAATCAATATTTCCCTATTTTATTAATCACAGTTAATTCACTTAAAAAGCATATATAAAATTCTACTCACTAAGCATAATATTTAAGCTAACAATAATCAACAAAGAAAAGCAAAACATTTTAAACTAAGCTACATTAATTAATTGAAAAGGGATAGAAAATTGGACCGAATTGAAGAACCGCAACTAAACGAATACCACCCGATTTATTTAGCTAAAGCAAATAATCAAATTCGGTCTAGCTAAATAAATACTTAAGCTCCACGCCTCATGAGTTGAACCGGTTCCGTCTCAAAAGCCAAAACTAAACAAATTGATTAATGAAATAAAATTTCTTATAACACGTTCATTCTCTTTCTATTTTCTTGTTTTTTTTCATTACTCAGAATCCAAAATAGGCCCAAATCCAAATCAAGGCCCAAATCAATCTAAACAAATTTTATCACCAATCTGCTAGGAAAGAACTTTTAGTCAAACTTAATCAAACCGAGATTTTATCTTCTATCTATTCAAAAACGGCTATGTTATTTAGCAAATCTAAATTCGAACCTAAAAAGCTTAGAGGGAATAAGCTAAACCGAAACAAGCCGAGAAAGCTTTGAACAATACCGCAACCTAAGAATAATAAGACAATAAGCAAACCAAACAATACTTTCTATTCGAAACTAGATCTAAAATCAGAGCGAGCAAAGCCACAAAGTCTGAAACAAAGTTTTATTACTAAATCTGAACCACTAAGCTACAAATGATAAGAGAAAATTGAAACATAAAGCAATCGATATCCAAAACATAACCTGGAAAAACTCTTTAAATCGTTCGAACCATCAACAACATCCCGAAATCATATTTCAACAAACCAAACGTTGCGATTCAAATTTAATCTCAAACTGTTACATACAATAGGAAATGAAATCTACATAATAGAAATTAACTAATCTATTCTACCTTACCTGCTACTCCTAATTTAAATCTAATCTACTCGAATGAAAGAAAAAAAATATAATAAAGATGGAAAAAAAATGAAGATAAGAAGTCGCTGCTATCTATTCTACTCTAGAAAATTAAAACGAACAGTAGAAGGAAAAAAATATAAAGGATAAGATATTTTTCTTCTCTTGTTGCGTTCCTCTTTATTCTTATTTTTTTGCGTCCAGTTAAAGCTATCCCATTTGCATTGGGCCTTTCCATCTTTTTTTTACTTGCTACCTGGGCCGAGTTTGTTAAAAAATTGTGTTGGGCTGATGTCATTCTTTCAAAATGGGTCAAGGCTTTAGTTGGGTTTTAATTAATTGTTGAGCCTTAAATAGATATGGGTCGGTTCGACCCATATAAATGGTATCTCGCCAGCCCAATAAAAGATGAAGGCACCGTTTGACTCGAATTCTCGTGCTCTTTCCAATGACATGCTCGGGAAATATTAACGACTTTATCTTGATCTCAAAAAAAGCGTAAACGTCTTTAAATCTTAACCGAAAGTCACCGTTTTTGCTTTATTTTCAACCCTTTTTACCCGCAACACATAAAAACACAAAACAAACATATCTGCAATATAATTAAGCATATTTTAGTATTTTAGTCCGTTTATTAGCATTTTTCGGGTACAAATGATGTGTGTTTTAGCACACATTAAATTCCCCCACACTAAGTCATTGCTGGTCCCACACACAATGTAAACAAAACACGCCCGAAAATAAATAATTAAATCCCCTTTTAACTTATGACCCCTCACAATCAAACAAGAACAGAAAAGATCCATTAAGAAGGTTCAAAAATTATTTATTTCGAAAGCGCCTCCGTTTTGACCACTTATCAATTAATAGAATAAAAACTAAAATAAAATAATTTAAAATGCTTTAAGAACGGGAGTTCGTCATCCTCGACTTTTCACAATCCTCAAACCAAGCTTAAAACAAAATCACAGCCAAATATTAGATTAGATGCTAACACTACTCATAAATGTTAATTGTGTACGCATAGCTACTTTCCGCTCCCTTATTCCTAAATCCTCTAAGAGTTTTATTCTTATTATTGGCGACAAATAAATTAAGTCCTTATTCATATAAAGTAAACCCGGTTTAGACCATAATTAGTTTAAAATCCTTTCCTAAAGAGACGATATGGTGAGAATAAGGTCCACATTAAGGTTTTAATTTCGCATGATTTAGGGGTTATCCTTTTTATTTTATCCGCAACAACTCAACTACGAGTCCAGAGATGGAGGCTTTATTTAGATAACCCCGGAGTTAAAATTTGGCTTTATTATTATTATTATTGCAATATTATTAAAACCCCCGGTCCTTTAAACAACTGTCACATCGGTATGCGAGCCGACCATGGTCCAGGAGTCTTATTTAGACCATGAGATCCTCGACCTTTTTAAAGGCTGCTACATCGAGAGCGAACCGACTAGATGCAGCAAACTTTTATCAGTCTTGTATTTTTTATTCTTACTATGGGCCTTCTTTTGAAGATTGTCACATCGGCAGCGAACCGACCAGTGACAATAAACTTTTATCAGCCCACAATTTTTATTATTATTATTATTACCTCCACCCTTTAAACGACTGTCACATCTGTATGCGAGCCGGCCATGATCTAGAAGTCTTATTTCGGCTTCGGTTTATTATTACATTATAGCCAAATTTCAAGTCCTGTGGTCTTTTAACAACTGCCACATCGGTATGCGATCCGATCATGGTCCAGGAGTCTATTTCCCCACAACATTGACAAAACCTCGATGTGTACCTTACTTTCACAAAAAAGAATCTCTACGAAGGGATCTAAACTAAGAATCGCAAAAACGAAAGCAACTTTATTTATTTAACAATAATATAACGTTTATTAAGCTGATGGGAGCAAAAAGCCACAATTAACCTCTATGAGCTCTAAAGAGATCCAACTACTCAACGCTTAACATCTAACTTATAATTAACTCTATTATTTTTCGTTCTTTGTAAAATTTTAAAGTTAAGCAAACGGTTAGTCTAAAAAGCTAAGGGAAATGCTAGAGTGCAACACTCGGTCAAGTCAAAAGCTACCTAGTTCTACAGGCCTACTTATTTCTATATTTTTATATTTTCATCATTTTTCATTTTTTTATATAATTTTTTTCTATATATATATATATAAATATCATAATAAAACAATAAAATTTTAAAATTTTGGTCAAAATGGGGTTGCGTGGGAACACAGACAGGCAACAGGAAAGATCAAATTTCGATAGAAATCCCCTCCACACTTAAAATGGAACATTGGCCTCAATGTTCAAAAATGTCAGGTTTTACCCCCACACTTAGGAACAAAAAAGGCAAATGCAAAAAATTCCAAGTGTGAAAGGGGAAACAAATATATATATATATATATATATATATATATATATATATATATATATATATATATATATATATATAAAATATAAATATAAAATTAAAATATAATATGCGTCAGATTGAGGATTCTAAAATAAGTAGAATATCGAAGACCGGATGATTAAAGGATTGAAAACAAGCACGGGTCTTCATGATCTTACGGAATCCTGCAAAAACGGAACCACGTACCATAGAAAGAAGCACGCCCCCACACTAGGGCTATATAATCACACACTTATTTATTAAGAAAATAGAAAGAAGAAAAGACACGGATTGCCTCTCGAGAAACGCTTGTTTTTTGTGTGAGTCTCTAGGTTGACTCTCTCCGAATTTCTTTGTCCTTGGGGTGAAAATTGATAGAAGATACGATCTTCAAAGAAATTTCACTCAAAATATGACATTTATCGATCATGAAATTATCAATCAGTAGATTTGGAGACTTTATCGTGAAAGAGAAAATTCCATTGTTTAGGAGGATCCCGGGATCAAAAACTTTGTCTTCATTTCCAGAGGGAAATGATAGAAAAGTTTCGATCTCAGAAGGATCAATCAAGAGAAGAGAATTACTGACGAATGAGATATTAGAAAAATTGTCCAGTGGAAGAATATGAAATCTCTTAGATTGGACTCCTTTAATAATGAATATTCCAGGATCAAAGATTTTGTCTTTATTTCTATAAGGAAATGAGACTAAAAGATCGATCTTAGAAAATTCTTCAAAAAAAGTGGAGTCACAATCGGATAGGAGGAGAGGAAATCATTAAGCTCAAGACTTGTAAGTTCCTTGGTTGAATCTTTAGATAAATTTTCTTCAAAAAGTATAGTCAACTCTCCTAGGTTGGGCTCAATATCGAAGTAAAAATAATCATACTCTCGTGAAGATACGATGTGAGCAAGTTCATCGGCGAACTCCTTATGATGAGAATCACTCCTATCGGTAGGAGGAAGCGGATTAATCGAAAGATCAAAGATAAACGAATCATATTCAGGAAGAGAATAATCAGAATGAGTAGTGGTACTGCCACTACTCTTCTCTTCGATATCAAAGCAAAATGTTTCATAATCAGGTAAAGAATCATCAGAATGAGAAAGAAGGGTGTCGGTCTCCTCCAAAAGTGTGTTAGTATCCCCGAAGGAAGTAGGAAGTGGGGAGAGAGACTCGACCACATAATCAGAAGAGGGAGTGGGATTGCCACTCAAAGAATGAATTAGTTTCTGAGAAGGTTCATCCTCATCACTCTCATCAGAGTCGTCTGAATAGTAAACGGTGTTAGGATGACCTGGTCCTGGTTGATGTTGAACACTTTGAATAGTGTATGCAGTTTGCTTTCCAAGGACCTCAATTTATGCACTCAACGCGGAAGTAGTCTTAGAATAATAAGCACTCACACCAGTGGTAGAGTCATAATACACTTCGGCGTCCCACTAAAAATGATGTTGTGTCATATTCTCGATCAAATCATATGCCTCTTGAGGAGTCTTCCGCATGAAATTATCGCCGGCAGCCACCATAAATCTTTCTTGGTCAATCATCGTAATTCCATTGTAAAAAGTAAGGATTTGATTAAGAAGCAAAATTCTATGGTCGGGACATTTTCGTAAACATGATTTGAATCTTTCCCATGCTTCAAATAATGACTCCATGGGCAATTGCCGAAAATTCAGAATGTCTTTCCTAAGCAGCAACGCTCTAGAATGTGGGTAGTATTTTGAAAGAAACTTGAGGATCATCTCTTCCCAAGTGTGAATAGAATTAGTTTTAAGATGATAAAACCAAGATTCAGCTTCGTGGGTTAAAGAGAATGGGAAAAGATTCAGGCTGATGCTGTCTTGAGAAACTCCATTTTGCTTCATGAATTGAGTGATAGATAAGTACTTGTTTAAGTGCTCGTTTGCATCTTCATCTCGAAATCCATGGAATTGGCAATTTTGTTGAAGCAGCCGAACCATATGATTTTTTAATACAAAATCGGTTCCCGGAGCGGTTGTCGGAGCGATCAAACCTCCTCTACCGATGAGTGACGGTCGAGAAAAATCCTTCATGGTCCGAGGATCATGGGAATGAGAGGAAGAAAAGAACATCGTGAAGAATTAAACAATATGAGAAGATAAAGAGATAGGAATTAAACACTTGAGAGGATAACGAAGAATTTTTATTTATATATATATATATATATATATATATATATATATAATATTTTTTTGGATGGAAAATATTTTTGGGTTTTTTATTTAGAAAATAAAATGAAAATATTTTTGGTATTTTAAAATTTTTATATAAAAGAAAATAAAATAAAATAGAAAAAGAAAATATTTTTGGATTTTTATATTTTTATAAGTACGAAAATAAACTTTCAAAAGAGAAAGGATCTTCAAGGCACTAACTTCAAACACCACGTGTAGATCGTATACGTCTCCCCGGCAACGGCGCAAAAAACTGATTCGTCCCTAAAAACTGGTCGAGTAATATAATATAGTAATCACATCGGATAAAAATTACTTGAGGACAAGTAATAGTTGATCCTTCGGATGTTGTGTCCCAACGAGAGATTAATTTGAAATTCACGAGAATGTTTCGTTTGATGCTTGAATGACAAATATTTTTGGTTTTGGTTTTGAACTAAATATATATAATACTAAACTAGATTATACTAAATAACAAATAAACTAAACAATTAAATGAAAAGAACTATATAAAAAGATATGCTTGCTAAGTGTATTATACAATTAAGTCCTTATTGATGAATCAATATCTTTCTAACAAATTATCTTCCCACAACGTTGGCTTATATTAAAAACAACTTTTATTAAGATATCGATTACTAAATTAATGCCTAATTATTCTTACGGCTTTGGCCTGCTCGAATAACTAAAACAATAATTTAAGTAATATAAAAATCACTAATCAATATTTCCCTATTTTATTAATCACAGTTAATTCACTAGACAATTTAACACTTAACAAGCATATATAAAATTCTACTCACTAAGCATATTATTTAAGCTAACAATAATCAACAAAGCAAAACAAAACATTTTAAACTAAGCTATATTAATTAATTGAAAAAAGATAGAAAATTGGACTGAATTGAAGAGCCGCAATTAAACGAATACCACCCGATTTATTTAGCTAAAGCAAATAATCAAATTCGGTCTAGCTAAATAAATCCTTAAGCTCCACGCCTCATGAGTTGAACCGGTTTCGTCTCAAAAGTCAAAACCAAACAAATTGATTAATGAAATAAAATTTCTTATAACACATTCATTATCTTTCTATTTTCTTGTTTTTTTCATTATTCAGAATCCAAAATAGGCCCAAGTACAAATCAAGGCCCAAATCAATCAAAACAAATTTTATCACCAATCTGCTAGGAATGAACTTTTAGTCAAACTTAATCAAACCGAGATTTTATCTTCTATCTATTCAAAAACGGCTATGTTATTTAGCAAATCTAAATTCGAACCTAAAAAGCTTAGAGGGAATAAGCTAAACCGAAACAAGCCGAGAAAGCTTTGAACAATACCGCAACCTAAGAATAATAAGACAATAAGCAAACCAAACAATACTTTCTATTCGAAACTAGATCTAAAATTAGAGCGAGCAAAGCCACAAAGTCTGAAACAAAGTTTTATTACTAAATCTGAACCACTAAGCTACAAATGATAAGAGAAAAGACATAAAGCAATCGATATCCAAAACATAACCTGGAAAAACTCTTTAAATCGTTCGAACCATCAACAACATCCCGAATATTTCAAACAATAACCAAACGTTGCGATTAAATGTTATCTCACAAACCTGTTACATACAATAGGAAATGAAATCTACATAATAGAAATTAACTAAACAATTCTACCTTACCTGCTACTCCCTGAAATGAATTATCTACTCGAATGATAGATAAATTAATAATAAAGAATGGAAAATAAACAAATGAAAGAATAAGGTATACGTTTCCTATCTCTATTCTACTCTAGAAAATGTAAAACGAACAGTAGAGAAAAAAGAATATAAAGGATAATAATTTTTTTTCTTATCTTGTTGCGTTCTTTTTTTTCGCATTTTTTTTGCCGTCATATGTTAAAGATTTCCCATTGCATTGGGCCTTTCCATCTTTGTTTTGGCTTGTACCTGGGCCGAGAAGTTTGTACTAAAAAATTGTGTTGGGCTGATGGGTATTCTTTCAAAAATTGGCACTTGGCTTTTGATTGGTTTTAATTATTGTTGTGCTTAAATAGTTTATGGGTCGGTTCACCATTTAAATGGTTGTATGGGGTCGCCTTATAAAGATGAATGCATACGTTTGACTCGAATTCTCGTACATCTTTCTAATGGGCTCCATGCTCGAGATGAAATATTAACGACTTCGTCTTGAGAAATATTAACGACTTCGTCTTGATCTCGAAAAACGCGTAAACATCTTCAAATCTTAACCGAAAGTCACCATTTTTGCTTTATTTTCAACCTTTTTTACCTGCAAGACATAAAAACACAAAACAACCATATTTGCATTATAATTAAGCATATTTTTGTATTTTAGTCCGTTTATTAGCGTTTTCCGGTACAAATGATGTGTGTTTTAATACACATCAATTAGATAAAACAAAATATAAATAAATTAAGAGATTTAACCTCGCTTCAAGTGTTCGACACCCTACTTACCACGAATCTACCACCGACCGGGTACACTGCTCCTTAAAGTGTTGTTTTTGGTTAAGTCGGCAAAATATAAATTTAAAACTTGAATTATCATAAATAAACACCACACAACGACACATCAAGTTTGATTACCGTTTCGCTTATGAAAAGCTAACATAAGTTCTATCTTTGAAGGAGTAAATGTTCAATTTTGCACATATATGATTCATTGCCTTAAATTTGTAAGATACAAACACAAACACCCTCTATTTTTGTTGCAGCTACTCCTAACCATGTTATCTAAAATTGATTCCCATCTTCACTATGCCAAAACACTAACCATGGTTAAAAATTCAATAACTAATCAGATTTATAATACGGGCTAGAATGAATCAGTTCACAGAGCCTAAATCTTGTGTTCATTAGCTATAAGTTCATTCTAAAATTGTTTATATAGTTATCAAGCTAAATGTACTTACTACGGATGAAATGGATACGAAATTATATGTTGTTCTTAATATTAAATATTTTTACGCCACATTTCATCGTCATTTCTTTCACTTATAAAGACCAAACTATTCTCATAAAGAAAAGCATTTCTATGAAAAGATCAAAGGGAGCGTACTTTGAACGACATCTGTCACTGTCTCTTCTAGCTTGATCAAACAGTAGGATGTTCAGGTGTGGAAGAAACTGAAATAAATACTCATGTAATTAATAATTGAAACTACTTTCTAGAGTAATGACGAATAGACATTTTCATCTATCGACTTACATTGTCTAAAAGAGCGTCACTTGTCCCGAAAAATGTTGTCATAATCACAGGTACATAAAGAAAATGGCGTGCAAGACCCCACCTGCAACAATATCATTATAGATGTTAGGGAACGCAAACAAAGACCTGATACAAATGATGAATATGGAGGTTAAAGATTATATTTTAGCGAAGAAAAAAACATTACTAAGAAAATCGCCAATTTGAAAGCGTCTTCTTGAAGCCTAGACATCGTAGAGTTCAGTTTCATTATCAGCCGTGATACGCCAATCGACTACACCTCCAAGTTGGTATTCCATAGCCGCAACTGAACCACCTCCAAAGCTTTAGCTCTTTCCTGTACATTGGAATTACATAGTTGTTTTCCAACTACTATACATGTTAGCAACCACTATTAGCAACATCGTTCTGATACTCTGTTTTTGACATACCTTTGCAAACAGTGAAACGACCACTAAAAGTAGCTGCAAGCATCGAATGAGGCTCCCACTGAGTTGATGTATCCACAATTGTGCATAACTTCTTTCCCCTGTCATAGAAACAACATCCATTTAACAACTATCATAATTTGAATCTGTATAACTACACAATTTAAATATCGCCGGTTATATAAACACGTTAGAATAGCTAATCAAACACCCCCTTAACATCATTTCATCTCTCTCAGCCTTCAATAATTTTTGTATATTATATTAGCTTACTCTTGACGAGTCATTTTACAAAATTTATAGCTTTAAGTAATTAACTAATCACAAAACTGTGTCACTCAAAACAAAACCAAAGCTGTCAGTATTTCATGCTCTTAACCAACTGTTACCCAACCCCGCCATTCCTCTTGGGGTGCCTGCAGCTTTTAGGGCGTGTTGTAGCGGACATGGGGTTGTAAAAAAATGTAGTCGTTGGTTCTTTTGTTTCAAAACTCAAATGATAAGTGTTTACTATGATCGTTACACGAACATGTAAGTTGTTTAACACATGTGCTCATATAAATCATGGACCAAATTATAGAGCGTTCTTACAATACAACACATGCTTGATCCCATACTACATTCAGTAATGTGCGGATATAGTTCATATAGATTAATACTTTTAAGAGTTTTCTTAGCTTAAAATCTACATATATCATCCTTAATGTAACTGAAACTAACAACAAATGAGTAATTGTTTCTTGTATATCATATAAGCATTTAACCAAATGCATGTGGCCCAAAGAAAGAAAAACGCTAGCCATTAGACTACCATATACAAATAGTGTCAGTTTATAGCCTTGCTAACTACCTTGAAAGCCACGTAAACTGATTAGTGTATGTTGTATAACTATAGCCATATCAGGCCTACATGTTTTTACCCACCATAAAAATTTTGTGTTAGATTTAACACACTATTTGTTTAAGATTTTAAAAATATGTATGAAAGTTAATGGGTTACCTCGACCTGACCCGTTTTGAATCTTCATAAGTTGCAAACTATATATCTTATACAAAGTAGATATTATGTTTAAGATGACTAAACCCATGTCATAAGTAAATAAAGATATGCATAACGAAAGATTGAAGCTCAATCTTTCATCATATATGACTTACATTGGTCAGAACCTCCACGACAAGATCTTCTTGATATCTCACGTGGTTGATCCCCGGTTGAAGAGTTTCGACGTAATGGCTTACTAAGCATATTGCACTTTATTCATTTTTTGTTGGATCCTATAAAAACCCAATAGAAAAAACCCCCCCCCCCCCCCCCCCCCCCCCCCCCCCCCCCCCCCCCCCCACCCCCCCCGCCCCGTTTTTGAATTCTCATAAGTTGCAAACTATATAGCTGTAATACAAAGATAGTAGATATATACTGTTTAAGATGACTAAAAAACACCTTGTCATTAAAGTAAATAAAGATAAGCATAACAAAAGAATTAAGCTCAATCTTTTCATCAATATGACATACATTGGTCCAGAACCATATCCACGATAGAAGATCTTATTTTATAATCTCACTGGTTGATCCCCAGTTTTTTTCTGAAGAGTTTACGACGTGATGGCTTACTTAAGCTTAGAAGTTGTTTAGTAATTGCACTTTATTCATTTTTTGTTGGATCCTATAAAAACCCAATAGAAAAAAGATTATCTAATGTAAAAGAGGTTCAAACGATACATTGATCATCTTTGTACCACTCACCTTTTTTTCAGAAGGATTGATTCATTATGTACTTAACTGTTAAATAAAAAAGAGCAGCTTCCATAACTTCATCATGAGTAGCATGCACTAATCTTTTATCGCCTAGATATTGTAAAGAAAGCAACAAATTAGTTTAAATATGCAACAACATTTTCAACACTATCACATGATCATATATAAGACAAAACTTTGTCATATGGTGATTTCCAATGTAAAAAAAGTTTATCCAGCTTGCATTCACGATTTAATAATGGTTCGTATGTAGCTACATTTGTTATGAGCATTTCAGTCTAATACATTTAGGAGTAATCAGAAATCGGGTGACAATTTCTGACCCGACACGAAACCTGACCTGACACCGACACGAAAATTTACAGGTTTGGGTTGAGTCTAATAAAGTTCGGGTCAGGTTTGGGTCGGCCAATTTGACCCGTTTATTAAATAGGTTAGATTCAGGCTGAGAATAAATTAAGTGGGTCGACCTGCCAACCCGTTTAAGATTTTTTTTCTAAATTAAAGATTATTTATATTTTATTATATGTGTTAAATGGGTTGATCTGCAAACTCGTTTAACTTGTTTAACCTGTGTAATGTGCCAACTTTGTATATAAAATGGGTTAAATGGGTCAACCTGAAACTCGTTTAACATATTCAACCCGTGTAACCTATTTAACCCGCCAACCCAAGTATATGTACGGGTTAAATAGGTCAGGTTCGGGTTATGTGTAAACATGTTAGGGTTGACATAGCTGACCCGATTATTTAAATGGGTCAGGTTCGAGTTAGGGTTTTCTGACTCGCCAACCTGCCAACCCGAACCCGCCAACCCGAAACCGACCCAAATTGCCACCCCTAATCGGAAATAGAATGTCGAATGAAACCATATATATTGAACACATATGCACCTATATACAGCTATTTCACAATGATCTATTTAGTGTTAAAACTTCATGCCACAAAATCACTTTAAATTTGGTCTTTGCAATATTAAGTTAAACGGGTTCTAATACAGTACTCTCTCCACGTAAACTAAACTCCTCCATAATAATTCGCAAAAGCCAAGGCCATAATCTCATATCAGCAAAAGCAAGTTAGATGGGTTCTTAAATAATTCGCAAAAGCTAGCATCATAATATCATATCAACAATTTTTTAAGCAAATTCAACCATTTTAAAGTTAAAGATAGCAGACCAAAGGTAATAATATATGTATTTGGAGACATTTGTGCTGATACATTTCCAAAGAATAGAACTCAAAGAAAAAGACTCTTTATTATAAAAACACTTTATAGATAAGTTCATTAGTACCTCAATTTGTTTAACCATTTTAGGCTTCCGAATTACTGCCTCATCACTCCGTAATAAAGTTATATCTCCTTTTTGATTTTATACTTGATGAACTCCCTAGAAACACTCTTTTCCTGGATTGAGTTCATTAACCCATCGCAGTCTGCAACTGTTTCCTAGATTCACGTAAAGCAAGAACTCGTGAACAAATGTATTTAAAACATTGGCTTATTAAGTAGTAATTGCATTAAAAAACCAAAAAACGTCACTACAAAATTCACTTAAACACTTCATCGAACATTTGTTGTGCAACCAATTTTTTTACAATAATAACATCAAATTACATAAGCTTTAATCTTTTCAATACCCTTTTATCAAGAATCATACACACATACTCTTTTCATACACACATGCCCTTTTCAAACATACATAAAAATCATAATTTTATTAAAAAACATACTTAATTCAACCGGGGTTTCATTTTACATGAAACCCTTATTATCAAAGTCTATACAAAGATTAAATTTTTATAGCCAACAACTTCAGTCACTTGAACAATAAAGATTAATATATAACAATATTTAAGCTATATAAAAAAGAGCAAAAATCAATTACATACAATTGAAAAAATATAGAAAGCATTTATCACCTCCGCTGCTTAACCACCACTTCAACCAAACCCTAACCTACCTGCAACCTTTATAATTTAGAGAAAACCATCAGCCAAAAACAAAGGCTTTATAAATTATTAAAAAGAAACCAAATGTAAGGATTAGAGTTAGAAAACTTACATAAATTTTGAAGCTTTGTTTTGCAATGAGACATAGCAGCCTTCGCCGAAAAACCCAAAAGATCTTTTTTGTTCTTCATGTAGATCACCGCTGCCGGTGTGCATCTGGGTAGAGTCGGTAGATTAAGAGAGAGAGGGAGAGGGATGGGTAAGTATCTATTGTTTGATTGTGTGTTTTCTTTACCTGTGTATAAAGGTAAACACGTATCCCTTACGTGTTTCACATAGAAAGAAGAAGAGTGGTACTCTAATATTTTAATATATTTCTACTGTAGATATGATTATTTTAATAGAGGTATTTTATTTTTTTAATATTTTTCAATTGTAGAATGGTGTAGTTGTTAGAGATTTGGGAGTTGTGTGATTATCCTAGATAACTCTTTATATCATGTAATGATTCTACTTTCCGTATAAAGTATTTCGACCCTATCAAGATGCTTGGGTTGCACGAAATCTCTATCGGGATAATACAAAGAGTATGCAATTTATGTTCTAGGCACAAGAAGCATAAATCAAGAACAATGAAGGAATTGTATGGAAAATTCATGTGTCTTCTGTGTGTTTTTGTTATATATCGACCAAGTATGTTTCTGAGTAAATATATCAGGAAATTGAGACAGTTTCATGCAGTTAAAGTTGGTTAAAACCGAATTTAACCAACTTTCTGACACAATGCTTACGGCGTAACAAAACCTGTTATGGCCTAACGTATTGGAAAATTACACTAGTTATGGCGTAACCATCTTGGTTACAGCGTAAACTATCAAACCATAGTTTTTGTCTAAAATGTCATGGCGTAACCATAACATAGGTTACGACGTAAACTATGCCAACACGTTTTACGGCGTAATCACCCAGTTGATTACGGCGTAAACCCTGCAAACTCTGTCTCTTATAGATTACATGTTAGCTCAACAAGCGTGCACTCCACACTCCCCTAACTTCTTACCGAGCCGAACATGAAACCTCATTGGTCTTCAGTAAATCACCATTACGACAAATGGCATGATGACACTAAAATCACTAATAAATCCCCCCTATTTTAGTGTAATCCTTGATTTACTAAAACATATATAAGTATATAAGCAATTATGTTAAAACAAATACAACGAAACAAACAAATGCCTAAATGAAAATGTCTTGCGATTGAATTTTCACCTTAGTATAATACACATTTCAAATATTCAAAAATCGGGGTGTCATAATGATTGAACCCGTCAATCCATTTGAATACCTGAAGATTCTATACACATTTGTTTCTACAACACTTTAAAGTTTATTTACTTGACACTTTATAAGCCATGAGTCCTAATCCATTGATGAACATATTAAAAGCTAAGTCCAAGCTTCTTGAAGCGGCTAAACTTCATGTTCACATAGGTGGTCCCTTTAGATCTTGCACCTGCATTGTAATTTTTCAAAAGAACCATTAAAAAGGTAAACTTTAACCTAACCATCACTTGCAGGTCTGTACACATAACTCGAGAAGATAAAACTTATGTTCCAATCTCTAGCTATGAGCTTTCCACATTGAATTCAGCTTCTAACGTTGTATTAGAAGGGAATTGGGTATCTCATAGGTAGAAGATTTATTTGGATTTTAATCTCATCCCTTTAACTGACTTATTTACCAAGTCCCTAGCTAGACCATTCATCAAGTGATCAGCTAAATTATGTTATGTCCGAACAAACTCAATAGAAATCACACCATTCCTGATTAATTCCCTTACCATACTATGTCTAACACCTAAGTGTCTAGACTTCCTATTGTATATCTGACTATATGCCCTAGCCATTGTGGGAGCACTATCACATCGGATAGATATTTGTGCTATTAGTTTTGGCCAAATTGGAATCTCAAGAATTAAGTTTCTAAGCCATTCTGCTTCCTTACCGGTAGCATCCATTGCTACAAACTCAGATTCCATAGTTGAACCAGTGATGCATGTTTGCTTCTTGTAAGCCTATGAAATGGCACCTCCCCTAAGCAAGAACACCCATCCACTTGTAGAAGATGAATCTTCAACATGATTTATCCAGCTAGCATCTGAATAGCCCTTTAACACCAAAGGATATCTAACATAAGATAAACCATAATTCTTAGTACCTCTCAAGTACTTAAACACCCTTATTATTGCTTTCTAATGCTGTCTACTAGGAGTACTAGTAAACCTACTCAATCTACCAACAGCATATGCAATATCAGGTCTAGTACTTATCATAGCATACATCAAGCAGCCAATAGCTCTTGAGTATTCAAGCTGATCTACAGGTTTCCCTGTATTCGGCTTAAGCTTTTCTACCGGATCCATGGGAGTATTCATCAAAGAACAATCTTCACGATTAAACTTCTTGAGTATTTTCTCAATGTAGTGAGATTGCGTAATGATAATCCCCTTATTCCCATGTTTAATCTTTATACCAAGAATAACGTTCGCTTCTCCTATATATTTCATTGAGAATTTTAATGACAAAAACTTCTTAGTTTTATCAACTTGATCTTGGTCAGTTTTGAATATCAACATGTCATCAACATATAAGCAAATTATGACACTTTATCGGAGCTATCAAATTTGCTATATACACACTTGTCGGATTGGTTTAAATGAAAACCACTTGACAACACAACCTCATCAAACTTTTGATGCCACTATTTAGGTGCTTGTTTTAGCCCATACAATGACTTAACCAGCTTACTCACCTTATGCTCATTACCCGACATAACAAATCCTTTCGGTTGCTTCATATATACTTCTTCATCCAAATCACCATTCAAGAATGCTGTTTTGACATCCATTTGATGGATCACTATATTGCGAATAGCGTCTAAGGCTAACAACAATCTAATAGTAGTGATACAAGCAACTGGTGCATAGGTATCAAAGTAATTGATTCCTTCCTTTTGTTTAAAGCATTGGATTACCAATAGAGCTTTGAACTTGTCAATTGTTCCACTGACTTTCATTTTCCTTTTGAAGATCCATTTGCAACCTAAAGGTTTGCAACCAAGAGGTAAATCAAATAAAACCCATGTATTATTTTCCATAATAGAACCAATCTCATCATCAATTGCTTCTTTCCAAAAAGCAGCATCCTAAGATTGCATAGCTTCATTATATGTTCTAGGATCCTCCTATATGCTAAAGCAGTAAGAGTATTGTGATCCAACTTGATCTCTTGATCCCTCAACTAAATATAGCTGAAAATCAGAACCATATGATTTAGCTTTCCGGACTTTTTTACATTTTTGAGGCTCAGGAATCTCATTTGGTACATCATCAGTATGATCATCCATTTGAGATTTTTGCACATTTGGTATAATGTCCTTTGGTTTAGGTATTTAAGAGAAACTCATCAAATATAGCATCTTTTGATTCTATAATTGAGTTTATAGAAACAGAATCATTAGGTTCAATAACATAGAACCTATATGCCTTGGAATGCTCAGCATATCCAACAAAGATGTAATCAATACCCTTTTCACCCAAAGTTTTCTGTTTCGGGTCAAGAAGCTGATGCGGTCGTCGTAGGACTTCTACAAGAAGTTTTACAACTCCCTAGGCAGAGCACCTAATCGTTGTAGTAGTAGTATAGGCAAGACTCGGGGGGTTATTATCGTTCACTCGGGGAATAGGTTAGGAAAGCTTGATCACGGTCTAACAGAATTCTAAGGGTTGAGGGAAGATTATTTTTGTATTTTTATATTTTAT